>BCKM01000021.1:231466-355634 GCA_039545415.1 Udeniomyces megalosporus | reverse complement strand
AGTGTCTCGAGTTTCGTTCGCTCTTGACCGCCGGCCTCCACCATGGCTTCAGCTCTCTTCCCCTCGATCCGCTCGATAGCGAGGTCCTGTCCATCTTCACCTCTGTCCCCGTGCACCCGATCGTTTGCATCGACATCTCTTCGTCATGCTCCACTACCCACCAGATTGGCTGTTCGATCCCGATCTGCCGATTCTCAGCCTTCTCCCAYCCCGACCTCCCTGATTCGTCAGCTCTCGTTCAATGGACGCTACCGGCAGCCGGGTYGCCAGTCAAGATCGACATCAACATCGACATCGACTACAGCGTTCCCTCATCCTCAGTCTCCTCATCCTGTTCAGGCTTCTCATACTCCGACCGATTCCGCCAGCTCGAATTCCGAACGATCCTCCTCCAGCTCTTCATCCGACTCGAATCTTTCTACCCCTGCCGTCGCTCGATGGCTCTACTTTACATCGTTCTTGACGTTCAGTATTGTTGTTGTTGGTGGACTGACTCGCCTGACGGAGTCAGGCCTCAGCATCACCGAGTGGAAGCCGGTCAAGGGGATGCTTCCTCCGAGGGGCGAAGCTGGATGGGAGGAAGAGTTTGCGAAGTACAGGGATAGTGAAGAGGGCAGGATGTGAGTGTCAATTAGCTTGTTACATAGGGTGCAGAGTCAGAGAGCGCTTCATGATGAGCACAGTCGCTGATGAGTTACGTCGATTCGTTTCCTGCCCCCGCAGCATGAACGCCCAAATTTCGCTCGAGATACCCTCTCAGCTTGAAAATTGACAGGCTTGACGTTTTATCCTTCTGGTCTCGGCAACTTGTATCAGCTCACTGTCAGTGTGTGTTGGACCCTTCTGATTGCTTGACAGTCGTCCTGAGTTCCCCTTCAGCCTTACTGTCCCAGCAGCATGCTACAGCACTTTCTTGGTCTGGCCAATATCCAGAGCTGCACTTCATATCATCAGGATCCCTCAAGTCAACCAGGTTCATCAAGATAACGTGCAGTCAGCGCAGCGGCGACACTGATAATTTACGCCCTTTTCTTTTTGATCGGCCTTCTGCCTATCGTCACATCTCGATCTCATTACATCCCTTCATCATCTTGTCGAAATACGGACTGATCACCCGACATCATCGAGGCACTATCACATGGCTGCACTCTTTGCTTGGGATTCGCTTCGAACGTTGCGACTCCCCGTTGCTAGCCCGATTTGACAAGCTCCTGAATCGTCCTTGCCAATCGAACATCTCTTGATGCTATGAAAGGTATCTCAAGAATCATTTCTGAGTAGGATACTGCCCTGTCAAAAAAAATTGATCGTAATTGCTTACAATTTGCAAGTCCTCCTCGCCTTCACTTGCACCTTCTGTATGTACCCCATCCCTTCCATGCTTGGCGCATACTCTTCCTTCACATGTCTCACAGATATCAGCCCACTTGATGGTTATCTCGGCCCAGTCCAGGGCGGCGACAACGCTAAATATCGTTGCTGACCTAATATCTTTAGTCTTAGATCTCGTCTCGATTCATTCTATCGTCCAACCTGTACAAGCCACTCGTGCCTGTTCCATCCGGCTCACTCGCTCTAGCACGACTCGTTCGTCGTCGTCCCTCGGTACGGTTTACATGGCCATTATAATCATATGAACCTTTACAAGCCGTTTGCTCCTGTAACTCACGGCTCACTCTCTCATAGCACGAATCATACCTCGTTATCCTTAGACGCACACCGTCTCTGTATTCCTCCGTCGCCGCTGTATCCTTGAGCTGTATTCCCTCACATGACTCCTCCGACCATGCAGACATCCTATGCGAGACAGCAAGATGCTCCAGGCCTGCCCAAGGTCCGATCTAAATTTGATCAGGGTCATCGGTCGCGAAATATCCCGGACGCTAGAATGTATAAATCGGGATGCTATGACTCTGAATCTCTTCGAACGGCATAAAAGCTTGTCGGGCTCTTAAATCGAGAGAACAACAGATTGCTGGCATCTATCGTTCAAGTAAGCTGCATTTTCAACATCATTCGTCAGCTGTCGTGATGTATCATGCGCTTTATCCGCGAAGCCTTCTATCACTCATGCATCAGAACCCAGGATACGATGAGTGATGAAGCCCAACGTTCTGATCATCGACCAGCGCATCACTCGCTAACGATTCTTTGTTTGCGACAGGTTCGGAGAGTCTCTTCCCTGGACAGATCACAAGGTATACTGCGTCGTGAGTCGATACATAATATAGATAAAACAGATACTTCACGCCCTCCTGCACACTTCGCCTGATCGCAGCATATTGTCAGCTCAGCAAGCCTCATGATCTGCCTAGGAGGTTTTCTCCTTGTCGTCTGCACCTGATGGACGACCACAGCAGGTCGGTAAGTAGCTATACGCGAGAACATGATAGGCAACAGATCTCTTACTTTGAAAGTCATATGTCGATTCGTGCTTCCATGAGCCATCCTTCTGGTACTCGAAACTGATGTGTAATCATATTCAATAAGCCTTGAGCATAGTTGAACGCGACGAAGAACTGCCTGCACTGTGAGAGATCTGCGCTTACAGTTGAAATCCGATCGCCTTGCCGGAGCGATTCTTCCATCCTTTACTGATCTCTTCATATGCTGACTTGGCCTCATCGTCGTTGACTTTATTTTGGATCGTGATATGTGGACTGTGAAGGGCCTGCTGATCTTGCGAGGTGAGCTCGACTTTGCGTGTCGTTCCCCACCGTTTCTTGAGCCGATCGTGTAGTTCCTCGATCGTAGGTTTGCCTTCATCCTTCCCGCTCGAGACCTCTACGGCGACTCCGGCACGCATCCTGAATGGAGGTCCGGTCTTGATGGAAAATACAGGAGTCCGAGAGCATAAATCGTCGAGGTCCTTCTTGTAGGACTCGAGATGGTCTGCTGGCAGAGCGTGGAAGAAGGTGAGATGTGAAGGTAGATGGTTGCGGTGCTTTGGGAAGAATTTGGTGCGAAGCTTAGTGAAGGATTCTTCAGTCCGAGCGTCGAGGCACAGGCAAAGGACGAATGGTTGAGGGCCGGAAGGACGACTGGCGTGTTTGGGAGGATGATTGGCATGCTTGGAGGGGGAGGATTGCTTGTGCTTTTCTTGGTGATGACTCGACTCTTTCGGTCGGTGATGAGCCTGCGGTTTGTCGTGGTGTTCTTCTGGCATGATGTAAGAGGTCGAGGGTTGCGACGGATTCAGTCGAAAAGAGGAAAGCGCTAAGAATCGAAATTCCCAGGCGGACCGGTGATGACGTGGGCTGGACTTCTGCTCTCGCTGCGTAGAGCAAACCGGCCCACAGACACTCTCATAGCGTTGCACTGATCAGATAGCAAGATACATGTCATGGATACACAGCGATGCAACACAATACTAACGAAACCCCAAGGTTGCAAGGACAAGCTCGCCGCAACTAGCTGCAAGCGTAGAGATCAATATCAATTTTCTACCTCGCCAAGTACCTTCCACATCAGCCAGGAGCCGACACTACGAAATGGTCTCCAACTGTGCGTAAGAGCTTCCATCTCAGAAGAGGTCAGGTAGCCACCTCCCTTGACCTTTGCACCCTTTTCTCGCTGCCTCAACAAAGCCACACTGATTCCTCCTACGTCAAGTGTTCTCCCTTCAACTACCTCGGGATCGGTAAGAACCCACTTGAGAAGCCCCTTCTGAACCCCAAGGTCTCCCACAGGAAGTACATCGGGCCGACGTAAGCTGAAGAGCTCGAACATATCTGCCGTCCATGCACCTACACCGCGCAAGCTGACCAGAATAGACCGGACGGCATCATCATCGAGTGAGAGGAGCTTCTGGGTCGACAATTGACCGGTGGAGAAGTGTTGAGCGAGAGCGTAGGTGTATTCTGCCTTGCGGGTCGAGAGACCAGCCGTCTTGAGCTGAACGATAGCGTCGGCCTCTGTCTGCGCCAGCGCTAGAATCTGATTGGGTTCTGGGAAGAGTTTACCCCACGACCCCTCTCCGCCAGCTTCCCACTTTTCCGGCATGGTGTCGCGCTGGGTGGGGTCAAGACCAAGACGGATGAATCGATGGGTAATGGACCGGGCAGCAAGCCAAGAGATCTGCTGACCGAGAAGTGAGGTGACCAGAGAACGGAAAGCGTTGATCGGCTGTAGTGGTTCCTCGTAAGGTTTGATGGGATGAACAAGGAAGAGATTGTGGAAACGAGAATCGAGCGTGGCGAGATGAGTCTTGGCCTCCGCCAAATCGAAGGACAGAATGGGAGGGATGGTGGTAGTATCTGTCAGAGCTGGCGAGATCGAAGGGAAAGCTGAGAAGTTGGATGAGGATGTATCGGCATGGAGAATGGACGGATCGACTGGCTGGATGAAGACATCGGCTAGGGTGGGGGAGCCAGATCGAGGTCGCTCGACTTTGTGTTCGGTGTTATTGAGAGCGGGAACACCATGACCCTTGGAACGCTTAATGACTGATTTTTTGCCAGCGGGGAAAGTGAGAGGGAGGGACGGCCTAGGAGCCTTCGGATGTGGCAGCCCAGTAGAATTCGTGGAAGGATTGGAGGAGGATCGTGGTCGCTTTGTGGACGATGTCGGTGTGGACGATGTCGGTGTGGACCCAGGCTGGGTCGGACCAGCCCGCTTGAGAGTAGAGAGAGCAGTCATGGTGGCGGATCGAGTGGTGGGAGGCATGGCTTGATGATGGAGAAAGGGCGTCGTGAAGGTTGGAGGAACCGAACATATGGCTGTGGGTAATCAGATCACTCTCTTCATCAGGTGCGAGAAGCATGCATCTTCAGGAAGCAGCGTGTTCCATTCATCATATGACATATCATCACGAAACGATACGAAAACGTGCGGTCATTACGAGTGTCAAAGCTGACAGCTGACTAGGATGCCGACGATTTTCATTCTTGGAAACATTACAGTTGCGACTGTGCAGTTGGACTAAGACTCGGGCGTTGACAAGACCAACGAGACGTACCTGATACAAATTAACATGACACGTCGTTAGCTCAAATTTCTGAGAACGAGTCAGGTCAGAGACAGTAGTGCAGGTCAGGAGTTCAAGAGCTCAGGCGTTTGACAATTGGATCTTCAAGTGGTATACAGATGTAGATAAGAGTTTTGATCATCATGGCAAAAAGGCCCCTGACGTCCAAGGCAAAGGTAGAACTTACGGAATAGAAAGGCGCCAAGTTGGCCAGATCATCGTGCGTTCAAACAGCTGAAACGATGGGCGAGTACTCAATTACCTGACACAACCAATGGTAAGGCGAGGTCAGCATCGGTTCCCGTCAAGGTATCGTTGAAAGTTGAGGTTGATTGGCAGGGGGTCAGACTCTTGGAAAGAGTGTGTAGACGTCGTCTTCTTTAGCGGAGGATTGCGGCCCTCCCCCTCTGCCAACGAGTTGGCTTTACAAGGGTTTGCTTTGGGGCGATTCTGAAAGGATCTTCATGCATGAAAGAGTGGATGATGTATTGGAGATGGAAAGGAAAGAATGGGGGTGAAGGACGATTGATCACGAACGATGTATATGAATCATGAGCTGAGGTATCCGGAGGGGAATGGGATGAGCATCATGCTGGAGCAGCACAGGGATGTGAGGTGAGAGGATCAGCGAAAAGCCCAAGGCGCCAACCGAAATCCTCTCAGCTTTAGTCGATTAAACGTTGTTACCTAACTCTTTTCTTTCTTCACCCCCAAATCCTTTCCCGTCCCCATCACCTAGTTCACTCTTATACCGCCCGTCCCTTAGCCTACTTCTATACCAAGCTCATCCAGCCCGAGGGAACCATCCCGTCCCTGACTTCGATTTCCAGACTGACAACTCTTTGCAAGATCCACATCGGAGCACGCACGCCCATGCACACTTCTCAACGACCGTACACTGACCATGTCATACAATCTAGTTTGCTTCTCCTTCGACGAGATTCTGATCTCTGCCCAGTTTCTCCTGTCTTCGTTGCGAAAGGACGAAGTCGCGCTGCCTGTCATGCTTGTCCTTGTCCTTTTGAAGCTGGCTCCTTCCTCCTGCGGGTGCAGCCTGTGGCGGGTCGTAGCCGAGGACTGAGGGAAGTGACGAGGGGGAAGGGATCGGGATCGAGTTGACGGCGTCGGGAATAACGCTGGATATCGAGTCTGGAAGGGCGTCCGATAGTTTGGCTTTGGCTTCTGCCCTTTCCTTGCGTCTCTTTTCGTCCTTAATGACGCCTTGGTACATGTTCTAAGATGTGAGAGTATGGGAGAGATGGAGGTGAGCTGGCTAGGGAGAGGGTATGGATGATATTGGAGAGGAAGGAGAGACACGGACGGCTGATTCAACCTGCTGTGCGTAATGAACCCCCCAGACTGAGAAGGCGGCAAAAGCGATGGAGGCGTAGAAGGTGCGTTTTGATGCTTTGGAGGCAAGACTCATGATTCGGGTGAATGAGAATGGGGTAGGGTTGGGGATGATGAGAGGATCGATAGGGGAACTCGGAAGTTAGCTGGACCCTCAGAGGACCGTCCTCCTTTGGGAACTCTCCGCCACCACCTGCCCCCAACGTCATCCAACAAGCCAGACTATCAACGACCAGCCATGTCTTTCCTCGTCTAATCTGACTGCTCATCATCCAGTCCATCTACCGATAACTTGACCCAATCAACACGTCCGAATACAAGCCCAGAATGTCACCCAAAACCCTCGCATTTGTCCGCCAATCTACCAAAAGCCAACCTCTGCTCCATCCTATCATCACACCCACACGCTTATTCCATCACTACGTCCGAGGCTCAGCTCCCAACGGTAAGCATTTCAACCATCCGAAACTCAACCATCGAGCGACAACGTCCAGCTTCCATCGCGAAACTGTCCTCAACATTCAATCCGGTCGACTTCACAGGCGCCAGCATTCGATATCCGCTAGACCCCAGTCGCTCTAGAATCATTGGTACTTATCAATCGAGAGGGCAGAGAAGGTCAATATCCCCATCAATCGGACACCTGCTTGGTTCCGTCCATGCGTGCGTGGATCACCTGACTTGGGCTTGGCTGATCGTAATACCATCTACCTGTCCGTGTACCAGTCATCAAGAAGACACTCTCGCCCAGCTGTCACTCTCTCTTCCGCCGGAAGAACTTCAGTGCTCCTTGCGATCCACGGAGCTCGCCGGTCCAGGATCTGCCAAGTCGTCGAAGCGGTCATCGTCCAATCCATCTTCAGCATTCTCCTTCTTCGCTCAACCGAACGAATGGGGTCAGGAAAGCGCTCGAGGCTGGGAGCCATGCCAATCTGCGACACCTGGCGATGTGGCATACTTTGGCATCTTTGACGGGTTCGTCCAACCCTTCCTCGTACATCGAGCATTCGAATCACCTTCACCCGGACCCTTCGATCGCTTCAGCTGACAGCATATCATAGCCATGGTGGGGGCTCTGTATCGTCTTGGCTTCGGAGTAATCTTCATTCCATTGTGGAAGAAGTTTCGGCAAAGGAGATCGACGATGTCGTTCAAGCGACCAAAGCGATAGGTACGCAGCACTGTCGCTCGCAATCAATCTGGAACCAAGCAACCCTGAACCGCAATTAATTGTATCGTCTCTAGGTGGTTACTTTCGAAGATTCCAAGGAGGTGAGTGTCATCAAGACGGATTTCCTGATCGTATGATTATGGATGTTGACGATTTCCACGCGGGCAGGAATTCTTTCCGACGTCCGGGATGCATCAGAACCTCTGACCATTGCCCAACGGCTGACACTGGCATTCCTCAAAGTAAATGTTGCGTTTTTCACATGTAAAGCTCTCTGCGAGTTTTTCTGACGTGCTATCGTTCTTTCTCTGCTCGTCCTAGGCGGATCGGACTGTGCTCGATAGCGTCCCTGAAGCTGAGGTTTGCGGTTCAACCGCGTCGATAGCACTCCTCCATTCCCTAGACACCCCACATACTACCCCCTTCTTCGAATCCAAACGACTGTCGGTGACAGTAGCTCATTGTGGGTCAGTACGCGACTGGCTTGTCTGTGACCCGATACGTTGAACTCCACTAAGTGGACCTGTATTCTGTTTCCCAGTGATACCCGCATTCTCCTTTGTCCCACCGATACCGGGACCGTACAACCCCTTACAGAGCCTCATCATGCCGAGACTAGGACTGAGGCAGCACGACTTCGGCGCATGAGTGCTGTCACGGGCGGCTCTGTCGTTGATGCCTTTGGAGAGAGTAGGTGGCTGGGCTCGGTCGAGAATACTAGAGCGTTTGGCGATGGTCGATGGAAGGAAGTGGGTGTCACGGCTGAGCCGCAAGTTGGGAGTCGGGTCATCAACGGCCAGGATTACGCATTCATGATCTTCGTCAGGTAAGCGATCGTGGTATCCATTGCTAGCACGATCAGACAAGAGACATCACTGATAGGATCTTCTCTCTCCTTTTATCCCCTTCACTTTGCGACGACCCAGCGATGGCGTCTGTTCGACCATTAGTGACCAGGAAATCATCGATCTGTGCCGGACGGCACCTTCACCCGCCGTCGCTGCACGTTCAGTCGTGTCGTTCGCCGAAGATCTGAATTCTCAGGTCAGTCGATATGATTGATGACTTGGAATGGACTTCGACGTTCATTTCGCTGATACGATGTCTAAATTCCTTGATAATTTTGCCCCGATTCAGGATAATTGCACTTGTATGGTTGTTCCGTTGGCGGGATGGGGAAACGTCAAGGGTGTCGACGCGACCAGAGAACGACGAGAGTACAGGAGAAGGGAAGCTGAGGGTTCTGGAGGTAGAGCTAGGCGAGATTGAACTTGTATACCCATTCCGACTCGCTGACGGGGTGCTGATTCATACGATCATCGTCGGGACCTACTGACGATCACAGACTCAGCGTTCCGTCGCATCAGCTCATGATTTTCTGCCACTCCTCTTGCGTCGAAAGCCCATGGTATACAACAACGATCTAGACATACAACAGGCGTCGAATACAACTTCGGCCTGATACACGCCAGCGGCACCCCGTTCGACATGCGATAGTCATCTAAGAACCTACAACAGACCCTCACGATCATACTCGCGACGACCCAGCACAGCTTATATCCCCACCCAATCTCTCCAACTACTGATGCTATTGCTTTTGCGGCTACCGCCTCCTTCATGCTCGTCTTCGCTCTCCTCACCCAATACCACATCGACTGCGAACGAGACCCTCTTTTCCTTCGGCGATTCTCGCTCTCCGTCTACAGCATTGCTTGGGAAGCCATTGATGCTTCCTCGCCGACTCCAAGCAGACTTGAGGGAGGTAGCTGAACCGGAGGACAACAATGCGACCTCTGACGCACTTGCACAAGCGGCTAGCGACTCGTTATCCTGGCGCTGAGGGGAAGATGGCCATCGAGTGTGCGTAGAGGATGGTGTGATGATTGGGGAGTTGGCAGGCGGAGACAGTGGCAGGGTGGGAAGGAAGGATGAGGGTGAAGATGATTGCGAGCTCGGCGAAGAAGGAGCCAGGCTGGGTGGAGGCGTGGAGAGCGAGAGTGTAGCGAGCGACAGTGATGGCGACAAGTCAGGACTGAGGGTGGAGAGAGCGAGGTTCTTGAGATGTTTGGTCGGTGGAGAGAGTACAGAGACGGCTGAAAGACAGGCGAGGAGCCGGATGCGATGACGTTAGTATCGGATACCTCTGGGCTCTGATCTTTGTTTGGGACTTGCCTGAGTTTATGAGAGAGAACACGGCCTGACCCAGATCGTCCTGAAGCGGCTCTGAAGTCGGATCAAGAAGGGATGATCCGTTGTTCTTGGGGACCGAATCTTTGGGGCGGGAGGAAACGACGGATGATTTGAGATGCACGACGAGCTCGCTCTCGCCCTCAGAATCCCCATCCGAGTCGTAGAGATCGTGATCAGCTCTGTACGACCAAGAACGCTGTTCGTTGGACGCGAGCGTGCTGAAACCAAAGAAATCGTCCATCCTGGGTTCGGTCTGAGGCGTCGAGGCGTTGAAGAGGCCAGAGGCAGAGGCTGATCTTGTTCTCGCGTAGGATGAGGATGATTGGCTTGAGCGGATGGATGGAGATGGAGTGGGAGTGGAGAGACTGAAGGGACCTTGAGAGAGGAAGGAGGATGAATAGGACCGTTGATGATGCTGGGTCGCCGACATTTCGTTGGGGGAATCTGATATGCTGGGGGCACGAGTGGGGGGGGGGGGGGTATTTAGCTGGGGCTTTATGGCGGGATCTGGGAGCGATCTGGTAGGGAGCTGAGTAGGACTGGAAGTGTGTGTGTGTGCGTGTGTGTGGGTGTGTGTGTGTTCTCCCGTATTGATGAGTATGAACCGAAGGTAGGGAGAGGGAAGTCCGGGATCAAGTGGGGGACAGAGGAATCCGACTGCGGTCGAATCGGTTAGATAACGATTCTCTCTATTTTTCGCCGCTTATTCTGACCTCTTATCCCCCGTAGATATCCCACCAGATCCAACCTTTACTCGCCTATATCCAAGCCCGAATCGATTCAACTTAACCCAAAATCGTCCAAGAATCGGAATCGAGGCGCAAACGCAACCTCGAGCCGAATTCCTCGAGTCAACCGACTTCCACCAACGTTCCCGACACTACCCCTCACTTCCTCATTCCTCCCTTCTCCCCTCATCACTCGGTCTCGTCGACTGGCTGCCTCACTGGTCTTTCTCATGAGCTCCTCGCCGATGAGCCTGCTCTCGGCAGAGGGTCTCGCGAACAACACTTCCGATCCTTACCTCCAATTCAAGCCGTCAGTCCCTTCTTTCCTTTCAATCCTTCTTACAAACCTCCCCCAACCAACCTATCAAGGCATTCTCTTTATCCATCCACAGAGATTTTGCATACTCCTACGCTACCCAGCTCGTCCTCAATGGCGTCATCTTCGCTCTACTCTGCGTCCTCTTTGTCCAACTCCTCTTCACCGCACAGTACCATTATCCTCTCGCTCGACTCAACTATGTTCTTCAAGTCTCTGGAGTTGGTATCACTCTCATCAATGTCATTGCCACGCTCGCTGTCATCTTGCAAGTCGGTGCCCGTCAAACTGATGAATGGCCGTACGTTGCCTCCCCCTCCGCTTTCGTGTATGGCGTCGACTCAACATGCTAACACATTCCGAAACGTTGTCAAGATATATGAACGACTACATCTTCATCACTGTTCCGCGGGCCAGATGGAACACGGCGTCCTTGGTGGCGTGGTATTGTATGGAAGCAATCGCCAGTGGTATCGTACAGGTCAGCACCATCCATATCGAGTCGCTCTCGTTCATTTGTATGATCACTGATCGCAACACATTCATACCCTTGACCTTTAGATCACCCATATCCAGTTCCTCACACTTCTCTACCCGTCCGCTTTGGAGGCTCGTCTCATCTTCGGCCTGCTGGGTAAGTCCGTTTCCAATGCCCGCCCCTCATGTCGTAAGACCCACATCGTGGAACTGATGTCCAATCAAACGATTCAGGTCCCATCGCATTGGCTTCATCCGCTATGACCTTTGCCTCCCTCTCGCCTTCGTCTAAGACCGTCCAATCCGGTGTCATCGTCCGCAACATCTGCAACTCAACCCTGACTCTTCTCTTCACCACTGCCCTCTTCATCTGGGGATTCTTCGTCAATCGCAATCGTGCCTGGAGAACTGATGGAGGAACTGCTGCCTTCGGGGCTGGAGGATTGATGTTGGCCATCGGAAGCACGGCAGTCAATTTCATGGAAGTCAAAGTCGATCATCTCAGCTGGCTACAAAACCTTCTCCTTAGTATCATTCTCTGGCAGAGTTGGCTCGGTAAGATCAGCTATCCTTTGAAATGACCATACATCGCCCTCTCAACTGATATCTTATTGGCGCCTCTCTTCCAGCGTACTGGTGGTGGGTTGGATCAGGATGTGGTTATGGAGAGGTCGAAGTAGGTTTGCTCGCATCTTGAGACATCTCATGGTTGCGTCGGACTGATTTCCATCGTACTGCCTCCTTCAATTTGTAGGACATGCTGGAAAAGGAACACAAGAAAGCACGTAAAGCTGAACAGCGACGTCGCAAGCGAGAGAGTAAGGAGAACGCAAAGGCAGAAAGAGCCGCCGCCGCCGCTGCTGCATCCGCTGGCTCAACTTCTTCGACTGCAGGGGGAGGAAGTGGCACCGGAGGCTGGGCTGGATTGACCTCATCGCTGTCCATGAGTAGGAGACGAAGAAGAGGGCCTGATGCTGGCGAACCTGACCGGGTCGAGTTGCATGTTTTCCAGCCCTCTGCCGGGCCTTCTGCAACCCGACCTTCTTCGCATCAAGATCTATCCTCCGATACCCCAACTTCCTTCACTCCACCTGTTCATGCTCGACACAATTCTCAAACGGTGCCAGACTCGCAACGTGAACGTAATATAACCTTACCTCAATCCGTCGATCGTCCCCGCCGGTCCCGACTGGTGGCACCTTCTTCACCACGTTCCTCAATATCACACCTGCATCCGCCTCCGCGCCAGCCTCATCGTCGACGGCCTTCTGTCACCACGACAACGACCACTTCGACGTCCACATCGTCGAGCTCGAACGATCTCTCCTCCTCATCCAACTTATCCTTCCCTACCAACTTCCCCACCCTCATCCTCTTTCCAATCACACTGATCTCATTCGCTGTCACTCGTCTGGGTCGTGCTCATGATGAGGCCGCCAAGAAGCGAGCTAGGGACCGAGAGCTCTCGTCCAAGGGAACCAAGGGACCTAGAACGACCAGAAGAAAGGACGCCCCCGCCCAGTGGGGAATGGGTCAGTTTGGATTGGAGGAGGCTCGCAGCGGGCAGGGGCGTATGCGAGAGGTCAGAAGACGAGAACAAGAGGGAAGACTCACTGGTGCGGGAGAGGCTGAAGTCGATGGAGGCAGAGACAGCTCGGACGACGGCGCGCTTGTCGATGACTCAGCAGGAGAGGAAGAGATCATGGTCGAGGGGGTTGGACGGATCGTTAAGCCGTCCGCACAAGCACCTGGCAACGCGGACAGGGAGGATTCTGATTGGGTAGACGAGGAGATTATCACTCCTCGGAGGAGATGGAGAAGAGGATCAGGTCGTAGTCGTAGACGTGCGGGTTCTCATGAAGGGCGGACGAAGGAAGCTGAGAGCGAGGACGACGTGGGAAATGGCTGGAGTTGGTGGGGACCTTTACGTAAGTCCAACCCTGCACGAAACAAGGCTGAACCTGAGAAGATTTGCTGATGGATGATTCTGATCGTCGCTTGACAGGGAGGTACCGACTACAGGATCGGACGAGATACTGAGCGGATCGTCAGGACATGTATGTTGGCGATGGCAGGATGGACGATTTTTTGATGCTCATGTTGTACGATGGATGGTAGTTCTTGCTTCGCTCTCTGCATTCTTGATGAGAAGCCAAACGACATGGTCGGATTTGCGAGAAACAAACCGACGGACGTCACGCGAGCCAGAGATGGTCCAACATCGAGCCTCCTCCATCGACGATGGTCCTCGCAGCATTGACCAGAACGCTCTCAAGGCTTTCCGCCTTCACCCAGGTCGTCATCGGTCTCCCGCTCGTCCTTCAATGCCTGGGTGCGTCCTACTGGCGTTGAACGGAATCCCATCATCGCTACAGGTGTTGACTGGAATCCCATCATCTCGAATTCTCTCATTCGTGCCCCTAATTCTCTCATACTTCCGCCGTCTATCCCACTTGACCCCTCCTCTCATCACAGGCGAATCTTCCTTCCTACTGCTGTCCCTCCTCTTGACCCTCCATCAGGTCGTACATTCGACCCTTCTTCTTCTTCTCAAGTCTACACGCATTTCGACATTTGCCCTACCCATCCTTTCTCTCCTATCAATCGTTGCTCCTCCATCGCTACTACTCCTCGTGTTCCACTTGCATCTCACCGACTCCCATGTCCATGGCCTTCCTCCGCGCCTCATCTCCCAGACACTTCCTTCGCTTTGGGCCGGTCTCCTCCGCTTCTCGTCTCCTCTCTTCATCTTACTCGAGGGACTTTCTTCGCTGTTGGTTGTTCAAGCCTGTGGCAAGAAGACCAAGAATTGGATCGACGAGGGTCAAAGCTCGGGTCAGGATGTCAGGGGATTCTTGACACTGATCGGCTCGAGCACAGTCTACGTTTGGGCGGTCTTCTCCCTTGTTCACGTGAGTTCTCAGCAGGAACGACACCTCTCACTGTATCTTCTTCCGATCTGATTGATATTCCGATGCGCCTCCCAGTCCTTCCCCGGTAGTGCGACAGACTCACCATACTCGCCCTTCCTACTCGGAATCGCGCTGTCCTCGACCGCTTTTCTTACTGCCATCGGGCTTTATCTTCGACGTACGAACGTCATCGAATCTTCTCTCGTGCTTGCATATGTCGCCTACAGCGTCTGGCTGAATCGTGTTGAGGGTGGGGCGGAAGCCGTCAATTTAAGGGGAGGTGCTCGAGCTGGCAGCCTAGGCCGAGAGGGGACCCTCGCCGAAATCATTCTCTATGCCACTGGACGGATTGGGGAAACTCTCAAAGGGTTGTGAGTCGACCATTCTTTAATCTGGCATATCGAGTCCCATGCTGATTCATCGCCAATCGCTCAGGCTTTCGACGCTGCCTTTACCTCTGCTCGTTGCCCTTATCTACCGAGTTGCCGTCATCTCTGCTGCCTCAAGGATCGTCCTGTTCCTTCGCTCTCGTTCGCAAACCTGGGCAACAGATGTTCCTACAGTTGGATCGACGGATGGCTTGAAGAGCAACAGGGACCCTTCAGTGGAGATACAACCTCCCGTCAGTAGATGTACCCTCTAGCGTAGATTCAGGTGAACCAGGCCGAAGCTGACCCCTGACGCCTTCATGTTCACCTAAGTCCGCTCGTTTGACGACGTTCCTACTCTCTTATCGAAGAGGGATCCTGGTCGCAGTTTATACTCATCTTCTCCTTCTCGAGGATGCAGCCCGCTGGCGTTGGTCAGTCATTCAACCCATTGATCACCAGTCACGCGCCCGGCTGAGCTTCTCGCTACACATCTCCACAGGGCTTCTATCTGCTTGTTTCTCGTCGTCTGGGCCGCTGAGTTGATCCTCGATGGCGACGAGGATGACCCAGGGGCAGACATCGGACTCGGACTTGGATTTCCTTCAACGGCTGGGCTGGTGGGAGGCGAAGGCAAAGGTGCCAATTGATAAAATTCTTGTGGTCACGTTTCGGGTTACCGCGGTAGCTCAGGCTTTGCTTGAGGATAGACAGACAAACATAAGATAAAACGCGGAAGAATCAAGGGCATGGGCACGAGGACACGATAGAGGGGAGATCGATAGTTATGAGTCAGGGGAATCAGAGAAGAACGATCGCGGTCGCGACCGAAAGACAGGATGGAAGAGAAAGATTGGGTGATGATTTGGGTAGAAGGCTATGCTTGAATCAGAAGACGGGAGGGAAGTACGAAGCGAGCAAGGAAGAGCAAACCCCCAGTGGGGAAGGTGGAACGAAAGCAAAGGACTGATCGAGAAGAGAAGTTTGAACATGGAACCAGCCGATGAGGACAGGAGCAATACGAAGACGCGTGGGGGCGAGATAGAAGTGCAGGAAGTGAACAGATGATGGTAAACTAGGAAAGCTGCTGTTGTTGTATCGAACTGATGACCCTATCCAGCTCCGATTCGAGATCGGCCGAGGTCCTCCTCACTGGAGTCGAGCTCTCGTAGATGGTAGTCCCTCCACCGTTGCCCGAGGGGTATCCATGGGGGAACTTGGGCCCTCGAGCCGAACCAGGAGGACTGACACTCGTTCTGTTGGTGCCAGAGTCGCCATATCGTCTTTCCCGACTCGAGCCTGACTCGTACGATGTCTCGCTCGGAGCAAAGGACGGAAGTGACCCCATGTCGAGCGATTGGGCTCGATGACTGGACATCGATCGGGGGTGGTTGTTGCCAAGGGATTGTAGTTTGTGCGCGAGCGTGGAGTCGGAGATTCTCTTGAGCGCTTCGTCCGCTGCTCGTGGGACGAGGACTGCTGGAGGAACTGAAGGGGGTGCTGGGCTCGTCGAAGAGTGAGTAGGGTATGAAGGATGCGGGTTGTGATGGCTTGTTGAGATGGATATAGAGTGGGCGTGGTGTGTGTGTCTAGATGCAGGAGGATGCGAAGGTTCGATCACTGTGGAGTGAGCACGCTCGTGTCCAGGGTGAAATGGCTGTGGAGGTGGCTGGTTTGTGGAGAAGGAAAGGTCAACTACAAGACCGAGTACCATTCGAACCTAGGGCTATGCGAGCGTACCATCTGACTGGAAGAAGGCTGCCAGAAATCGGTCATCTGTTGCCTTGAATACCCAGACGAAGGCTGTTGTCTCGACTCAAACCCGGGGGTGATGGGTGTAGGCATGCCGCCACTCGCGGGAGAGGAAAGTGACATTCCGTTCCCATTCGAGGGAAGATTGAGAGGGGGTGGTCGATTTCCTCCAGTGGACTCCTTCGCTGCACTGCCACGGCCAAACAATTCGTATGATGCGTTGGAGTTGGACGAAACGCCTGCACTGTGCTGTCCATTCTTTTGCTCGCCATAGTAGCCGTTCGGAGAGTCGAATAACGCTTTGACGTCTGATGCCGATGGAAGCGGTCGCATTCGACGAGACACAGCGAGAGATTCGCCCTGGGAACCTGAGATGTCGTCACCTGGGATGGAATGGCAAGGCTTTAGCTGGACATCACATGTTTGTGATGAGAGAAGGGCGACTGCATACCAGCTGGGTACTTCGACGGAAGCAAGGCCGAATTGAAGTGGGGAAAGGCGTCGGCAAACAAGTCGTCTCGACCACGGGCGATAGAAGGGTAAACTTCAACCTAAATTCGGAAAGATCGAGGATTAGAACCACTCAGGCAAGCGACGGGGCCGCACAAACCACTCACCTTGCGAGAGACGAGGAACTCTTCGAGTGCGTCCCTAGCACTGCCCAAGAAGTCGATATTGCTTCTCTGGCAACGAAATTTGAACAATGAGTCATCACCTTGCGAGAACCGGGTGGGAGGGATAATGGCGATCTGAAGATCTCGTCTGAGCCTCTCTACGAGCTGAAGGAAGTCGTGAGAGCCGACAACTCGACCCAGGTCCGAAGAGAAAGGGACATGCAGATCGGCCTCGAAAGGAACATGGTCGAGGAGCATTGCTGCGGCGATATGGACTTGCGACTCTGTGAATCGAGAAAGATTAAGTTAATGCGAAGGACTTTCGACCTGAAGACTCGTGATCAGGCTCGACACGAACCTGGGCCAAAGATCGTGACGATGTCTGAGGCATCTCTGGGATTGGGGAACCGGACCACAGAATTGGTCTTTGCCTCGATATCTGGTGATTTCAGATGAGGTCAAGTTAGCGTCAAGCTGAAAGTACGGATGACAAGGTGATCAACCTACCATGGATGAAGATGGCCTTCTCCCCAAGCAGGGTTCGATGGTAACGACGAGGGATTGAGACTGTCTCGACAGTAAAGTCTTTATCCTATATTAGACAAGATGGAGAATGTAGATAAGCAAGTGTTGTCGGGGTCAGGGGAGGAGGAAATCCATGATGGAACCGGAGCAAGACGAACTTTTGGGCTAACGAGTTCCATGACAGATTGCCTCAGTTGCTCGAGGTTGGGTGAGTTCTGTAGAAAACGAAGGTCAAAAAGGTTGCTCAGATATACCAGAGAGATGGAAGGAAACCGATCGACCAACCTTCGCAGGGGTCCGGGCGACAACGTTGTCCTCGTTGTCCGCGTATCCACCGAGCATCGCGTACTCGTCTGCGTTGGCGAACTTGACGTAGACACCAAATTTCTTCATGATGCGCTGAATGTTTTTTCCCCCGACGCCGATGATTCTCTTGTGATAAACTTCTGGAACGTGGAAGCTGACCTCGGCAGGCAGCTCCTCCTGAAGCAATGAGAGACCATGGAGAGCGGCTTGCGCGGACGACGCTGGAGGAGGGGAGCCGTTGGCGCCCGAGGTCGACGGAACAGACGAGGTCGTGATAAGAAAGTTGTAGTCATTGAAGGTCTCGAACTTGATCTTGACGTTTGCGGTCTTCTCGATCTTGTTGATCTTGCCGTTTTTCTTGCCGGAGATGAATTCCCGATGCTCGTTCGCAAGTTCGAGTTGGAAGCGGATCTCATGATGGAAGTTCTGACCGGAAGGCGAGATGTAGGCCAACGTCAGACGCCAAGAATGCTTACACGTGCAGATACGGACGCTCTCGATGGCAAACTGACCTTGATGACCTCAAGCTCCAGGATGTATCCGACTGCTGCTCGAATCTGACCCTCGAGACCGTGGACCTCAAAGCAGTTACTCTTGAACACGATCTCTGCGCCCGTCGAGTCAGCGATTCCTTGGAGTGTGGGCTGCATTTGGGAGGGATTGATCGTAGCGGAAGGCATCAAAACCTCGAAAGAGATGGGAAGGAGCCAGAATGAGGCGACATAGAATTGAGTTGCCTGCAGATGACGAACGGGGTGGGGCAGGGTGAGTACTCGCTGAGATACAGAGCTGAGGAAACAGTCAGATCAAGTACGAACAAGATGCATAATGCTCCTGATCGTCCTCTCGATGTTGACGCGTTGGTCACCAAATACGCTGATCAAACTGGCTTGGCTACCGATGGGAGGGAAGGCAACGTAGGTTCCGTTGTCGGCCATGATGGTCTTGACCTCATCCAGTCGGTCCGTCAGGAGCCAGTCGAGTTTTCGAGGAAGAATCGGCGTGTCTCGCGAGATGATGCACTTGTTCTACAAATGTCATTTGAAAGAATGAGTATCTTTAGGATGACTCGATCGGCGCACGACGACGAACTCACGCGAACCTTGTGCATCGAAACCTGGAAGAGCATGTCCCTTGCCCGCTGAACGCCAAAGAATTCTCCAGTGATCCAGATAGCATTCATGTTGTTCCTAACCTTCCCTGCTGCTCCACCGAGATTAGCTCCTGCACTAGCAGACATCACCGGTGTAGGAACGATGTTGCCTCCAGGCCCCGGGCTGAAGCCAGGGCCTCCGGAAAACTGGCCGTTGTGGGGAGCGAATCCATTACGAGGGTAGGAGTGAGGGAGGTGCGGCGACTGCTGGCCGTAGGATGAGTGCATCTGATAGGGCTGCTGCTGATGGGGTAGTGGATGGTAGGGGAAGTGGCTATTCGGACCCATGGAAGGTGAGACGCCGTAGCCATGGGGAGGACCCATAGGCGATTGGTAGGGGCTTGGCATGTAGGGCGTATGGGGGTTGGGGATATTGAATGGAGGGCCATTGGCTGGATGTGGAGGAGTGACGGCAAGACCACAGACTGGAGGGGGAAAGAAAATGTTGGTGCCAGTCTCCTCTTGAATGGTCTGGATGACGTGACGTTTGCGTGAGGCGATGATTGCGTGAAGCTTGAAGTCAATCTCGCAGACGTCCGAGTGGAGACCAGACTGAGCAAGGTACAATCAAGAACTGAGTGAGCAGAGCATCGGAAATTGAGCTCGATGGAACCGACGGACGACTCACAAGTTCGTCCAACATAACCAAGACTCTAATCTTCGCAGTTTCCACAGCTGTGCTCTCTCCATCTATTATGACCTCGCACATTCGCTCCGTCTCCAGACCGAAGGCCCCGGTGCCTCCTCCGTTGGATCCACTCCTGTCGATGCCATTCGGTGCCGCCCCCCCGCTGCCAACACTGGCGTCCCTCGAGTGACTCTTGTTACCGCTACTTCCAGAGTCCCTCTTGTTCCCTCGAGCCGCATCGTCTGATGCGTTGGAAGTTTGTCCTGGGTTCGATAAACCTTCGGGGTTCACGACGGAGAGAAAGGCGCCTGTCTGAGTTGCAATAACGTCGAGCCGAGTACGAACGTCGGCCTTGAGTGTACAAGAGGCCGAAAGAGGAGAGTCGAGGACGTCGGATCTGGGAATCTTGATTCCAGTTGAGACCTAGAGAAAGCAAGCCAGTTTCATCGATAGGAGAGGGAGAATAATCTGGATCAGCCTCCGCTTCGGGATGATCTGGTTTCAATCACCCCGTTCAACAACGCCAACGACGTCGAGGGGTATGCCCTTCGGAGACTATGCCTTCCGATTCCCCTTCGACATTATGGCGAGGGCTTGTCGGTGTTGATAACTAACTCACTCGTCGCGGAAACTCTCTGAGGGCTGCTCCCCGCGCCCGCATGACCTGACCATAGCTCCCGCTGACGCAGATATTGGTTCTCGGCAATCGTCCGGTACCCATATCAACCGACGACACAGTCAAGAGACATCCCTCCCGCGTACCGACCTCGAGAGCGAGTCGCTGAAGCGTCTCGAGATGCTGCTGGTCCGGAGTTTGGTTCGAGGAGGCTGATGAGGTGGTTAGATGAGCAGTCGAGAGGTTGGGAGGTGAGGGCAGGAGAAACGAAGTTGTGTAGAGATCCATGGCGATGAGCTAGATCGAGACGATGCGTTGTAGGCGAACAAAGATGAAGGATAGGCTGAATGGATGCTTCGGATTCGAAAGACTGAGAAGCAAGGGAAGGACGGTTGGCTTTTGTCGAAGAGGAGGGGGAATGAATGCTAGGTATTGGGGGTTCTATCCTGTCCAGGTCTGCCAGAGTGGGTATACGGAGAGAAGGGCGGAATGAAGCGAAACGAAGGATGATAGCCGAGGAGAAGATTGATTCGGTTGGTCGAGACCTGGACGAAAGCTGAGCGAGGAGGGAGGGAAGGCAAGGCCGTTAGGGAATGACGATGATGTGAGGGTAGTGCGTGGGGTCTGGGTCGCGGGTCGAACGAGCACCGAGACGAGAGAGGACACCGATAGAGCTTGGTAGAAAGTGAAGGGAGGGAGAGGACGAGCGAGCTTTGGTTTCAAAAGGGGACGATGCTCCTGGTCGACTTACCCTGGGACCGGGGAGGGTGTTCGCTGAGGATCAAAGGGAAAGATGCGCCCGAGTTGTTCGTCTCTTTTGGATGACTGTCAAGCGTAATTTGGCACGAGCTCGTCTGGATCCTGACGGGGTTGATGGTCGCAAACCGGGCTTGTCGGCTCAAGAGAGAGGAAGATGATCCAAGGACGATTCCTCCAACAAGTTCAAAGGGGGCCCCCCGTGGCAGATGTCATCGTCCTCGTCCTACAGTTACTCCCGCCCTGCGTCTCGATAACCCTCTGATTATTGTCGATCCTCCGCCGCCTTGTCAAGCGAAGAATCGTTCGTGTGGATCACGTAGAACACAACATCATGTCATCTACAGGTCGCTCCTTCTAGCCAGTTGTAACTTGTAAACCAATCTGGGCCGCCGCACCCAGGCCCTGTTGGCGACTGCATTTAGGCATGAGGAGTGATCTCCCAGATCCTCACGCAACTGTCAGATCCTCCGCTAGCTACCCTTCTAACATCCACCCACTCGACACCTGCGCAACCACCAGCATGAGCGTTCTAATCCGGTTGACGTCAAGCGAGATGCAAGTAAGTTCGGGGTCAGTCCGTGAGTCGATACACGCACGAGTCTATGTCCAACGAGGAGGCGAGCTCACCGCAATCTTGATCGACCGAAGTGGCTTAGCGACAGACCACACGAATACGTTGCTATCGAGCGAACCCGATGCGCACAAGGTAGAATCTTTGGAGAATCGCAGTGAGGTGACACGACCCGTGTGGGAAGACCACCTGTTGGAGATTTTGATCTGCTTGTCAGGAACGAGCATGTATCAGTACATGAACTTGGGCGAAAGATTGGTGGGCGCGAAACATCCGCACGGACCTTCTTGTCCGCTACAGAGTACACCTGGATCTTGCCTGATCCGTCTCCAGCGGCGAGCAGCTCCCCGTCGGGCGAGAAGGCAAGTGCATAGACGGGAGCTTTGTTTTCGGTAAAAGTGACCGCAGGCTCAGACGTTGTAAACGAGTCAAGCGAAGAGAGATTGAATAAATGAATCTGCTTCGACTGTGAAAGATGGGAACGGGTTAGTGATGAGCATTTGCCAGCACCAACTTTGATAGACCCAACACGAGCTTACCTCAAATCCCACAGCGACATTGTTTCCTTGGATAGCGACGCTGAGGACTCGCTCATTCTTGAAGCACCGAGATGCGATCTTTCTACCTTCAGCTGATGAGAGGACCTCTACCGTCTCTCCAGCAGCGACCGCGACTGCCTTTGCCTCGATCGAGGACGCAACAGAGGTGGGCTGAGAAGCGGTGGGGACCGAGAGAGACCTATCGAGTAAGCAGTTCAGACGACTGCTCCTTCACTATTGCCGAGCATAGAAGACAGGACTCACGTAAACACGCCCTCGCTGGAAACTTCCTTGACCTGGTCATCCCACGAGGCCGACCATACGTTGCCGTTTGTACCGGCCGCAATGCCAACAATCTGACCCTTGTGTCCAGAGCCAGCGACCTCCTTCCATTCTCTGCCATCCTCGAAACTTCGGAGTCCTCCATCGTAACTTCCGACCCAGAGAGATCGATCTTTGCCCTCACCGCTGAGCCCAACAGCGGTGATGCTTTTTTGAGGGCCGTGGATCAAGGTTACCTGCTCGGGCGCTCGGGAATCTAACAAATTGACGACACCGGAGAGGGAGAGTGTAGCCAGGGTCGATGGCGTGAGGAAGGTCACACCAAGCTGCGAGGTGAGGGAAGGATGAGACTGTGGAGTCAACTTTGAGAGATCAAAGCTAGCCAGAGGTTCGAGCGTGGACGTAGAGTAGAGTTGGATGACCGAAGCTGCAGAGGAGGTAGCGATGGTAGTGGAGTCTGGCGAGAAGGCGAGGGAGTACTGCCGAAGGAAGGATGATCAGCATGAATATGTGATGGTCTGACAGATTCGGCGTGAACCACCCACAAGACTGCTTGACGATTTTCCGCCTGTCAGCTCTCCCTTGATTTCGCCTTCGGCGCCGTCGTAGAGGAACAGCTTCCCATCGGCTCCGCACGAAGCCAACAGTTCCCCATCAGGTGAGAAGGCGACGTCGTTAACGAAGGAGGAGTGCGATTTGATCGTCTAGATGGAGGTGAGTTGTTGATCAGCTCAAAAGGCAACGAGGGAGGAGACAGATTGAATATCGCGTCACCTTGGAGAACTTGTACGGCACTCCGGTACTAAGGACGACTGTTCCGTCATCAGAGCCAGTGGCTGCGCGGAAAGGACGCTTGGAACGAATAGCGACCGCATTGACGGCCTGTGACGTCGACGAGAGGAAGTAGATCAGCCAAAGGTGCATTCACCGGTACTGCGCACAGATCATATGACGGACCTTTGAGTGGCCGACGAGCTCGCCGCAACTCGAACCCGAATCGGCCATGAAGCACTTTGCGAAGCTCTCCCTTCCCTCGCCGACGATGCAGATCCGTTTACTCTCAGCATCCCAAGCCAAATCGTTGATCTTACCTCCCAAGGCGCCTTTGCCCTCGTACTTGAGGATCTGGTCGGATCCGGCAGCGTCCCACACCCTGACGGTGCCAGACGAGTCGGCTGAAGCGCAGTAATAGCCGGATGGGGATAAACGAGCTACCGTGACTGGGGCGGTATGCTCTGTTCGGGAGGAAGAGAGAAAGAGAGGGGCAAGCGATGAGAGGGACAGCCACTAGCAGCAAGACTGGGCAAACGTACGAGTGTATGTCTGAGACTGGGACACGTTCTACGCAGGATGAGAATGGCAATTTGTTGGGTTCAGTGCCTGAACGTCAACATGGACGAGGCGAGGGAGAATGCAGGTACCTTGAGGTCTCGAATCTGGCAGAAAGAGAGGTGAGAAGCAAGACGATAAGCCTTGTTCGTTCGCTCAAGACGGAGGGATCGCCGAGTGACGCACGACGACGGTCTTGTCATTGATGTAGACGAGCTTGTCCCCGGAAGAATTCGAGCTGAGCTTGGTTGCTCGACCTCTTGTGGTGGGATGGGTGGGGTAGATTAACGGGTGGATGAGATTTGGGACGTTTGTTCTCTAGTTGGTTGATGACTGACCTGATAGCCTGAGGATTGGGTGGATATACTGAGTGCTTTACGAATGACATGTGGGGTGTGATCGTTGGGTGGATTGGGTGTGAGGTCGAGATGGCGGACTGCGCTGAATTCAGTTTTGGTCGGCGTTGGCTGGAGCAGACCTCTGACCGAATCGAATCCCCCAGCAAAGACCTCTGACCGATTCGACCCCTCTCCCTCCCCCTCCCCCTCCCCCTCCCCCTCCCCTCGCTCTCGTTCCCATATCCTAGTGCTCTCACAGCCAGCATGTTACTCTCTCCGTCCGCTCTCCTTCCTTCATCCCGCTCGGCCAGATCATTCGCCACCACGACAGGCAGACAGGTTCCAAATCTCTTTGTCAGTCAATCCAAGTCCGCTTTCCTCCGACCAAGTACTTCTCTCACTTCGATTCCCACGACAACTACCCTCAATCCTACCCTATTCATCCTCACCAGTCACCAGCACCACCAAACGAGATTCGTCAAACTCTTCGCAATATAGGCATCGTACCCACTGACATTAGCCAGAGGTCATACGGTCCAGGCTACGACGTCGAGGTCGCAAAGAGCGATCTTCCCACATGTTTGTCCGAAAGGGTTCGTCCATCATGACATCTCCATATGGTCCTCCACCAAGCCACTCACCAGCGTTGTCTCTCTGTCTCAGGCTAGTCGAGCTATCGTTTCTCCACTCTCACTCAACACCACCATCGTGAGTTCCCTCAACACGAACTTCAGCTCTCAACGTTTATCACAGGCCGCGTTGACACTTATGAACCATGTTCATCTTCTGCTAAGATCCACAATTACGATTTCAGCCAAGCTCCCGGTATCAAGGTCAACTCCTTCCTGAGGGACGCCTACCGACATGCCGGCGTCCGTGCTGCCAACATCCTCAAGCAGCTTGACGAGGAATCTAAACCCATCCTCATCGTCAAGTGGTCCAGATCTGGAGATGCCGAGAAAATCGCAGCTGTCGTGGGTCACGCCAATCCATCACTTCCTTGATCGACCTCACGGCTGATCACGCTGACCTCACTCTCTTCTATATTATCCAATGATTGACAGGCGTCGAAATGCCAAGCTTCCATTTCGGTGAGATCGGATGAACCGAATCTTGGTCGTCACGGCGCTTCAGAATGACTGACGGCGATCTCCCACTCCTTGCCCAGATTGCCACTCATGACCTTCCCGCTTCGCCTGCTCCGCTCGTAGGTCTTCCCTTGAGCGCAGATATAGAGATTGACATTGAGTCGCGCCGCTGACTTTCTTACTCTTGTTGCTCGAACAGGACAAAGACTTTATGTGGCTCCGACCTCATCTTGCTCCGTATGAGGGTTGATAGATGAATTTATCGAGAGCAGATTTTCGGAACTTGAGGCAGGCGCGACATCGGCTGAACAGCCGCTCGCGCATAGCTGATGAGGATCTTCACTCTCTAGCCTTGTTGTCAGCTCATGACTTTGCTAGGATCGCAACTCCTAGTACAATTTGAGTCGATCATACGTTCGTGCAGGTTGATACAACAAAGCACGCATCATCGAGATAATATATGTCTAGTCCTATGTACACATCAAACGGGTGGCAGGCAAAGTTTGGAACGTCAGTCATGAATCCTAGTTGACAGGGCGACAAGCTCGATTGAAGTTTCGACTAACCCAAAGTTTCATCGTTCCGTCCCATGAGGCAGTGATCATCTTGGACTAAAGATAGGCAAGGATGTAAATTCTGTCAACATGGTCCACATCTTGCACGCACATTGACTCACAGCCGAGGGCGACCAGGGAAACCCGATCAAGACGTACCGATTCGTGGGGCAACCACTGGTGACCGATGACGACCTCTCGATGAGCCCTCAACCGCTTGACGATCTTTCCACCCTTCCAGTCCCAGAAGACGACGTTTCCTTGACCATCTCCACTCGAGATGTATCGACCATCTGGCGAGAATCCAATCTGACAAGCGTATCCGGCAACAGTATGGCCAGCGAAACGCTTCTTTCGGTTCTGACGGAAAGTGTCGGTAGAGTAGATGAGAATTTGATTGTCGAGCGACTGAGCGGCAAAGTACTTTTCTGTAAAGCCAGAGCGAAAGCGATATCGAGGCTAAAGTTCAGCATCGAGACACAAATGGATCATGTGAGGAAAGATCAACGGACTGCTTGGGTGGACGGAGACGGCTGGCATCGAGTGCATGTCGGGCTCAGCAATGTACTTGATAACGACAGGAATGTCGTAGTCCCAAGCTCGAATACTCTTGTCGTCCGAGGTAGTAATGAACCGTCTGTTTTCGTCGACGAAAGTGATGGTGTTGACGGGGCCGAGATGTTGGTCGTACTCCTGCGTGATCTGGTCCGAGTTGGTATCGTACTATGATGAACGTCGGGCGATTGACGGGTCAGCTCGTTGATCGGCGACACCAGATGCTCTCATTTGAGCTGAGTGAAACTTCCAAACCAACTTGGATGATCTTCTTGTCTTGCATACCAGCCAGGAAGATGTGTTGCTTGTCCTCGTCGGGATGGAAAGTGATGACATGGGGTCGCTTTCCGTTCGAGAAGGCTTTGAGACATTGACCTGAGCAATGAGACCGATTTAGCGCAAGCTTGACGGTCACTTGAGAGGGTAGAAAGAGACCGACGTACCCGTCTCGGTATCCCAAAGCTTCATCTGTCGATCGTAACTGGCGGTAAGGAATCTGGTACCATCGTTGTTGAACGCGACGTCCTTGACAGCTTGAGAGTGGCCCATGAAGGTCCTCAAACAATTTCCCTCGTTGTACACGTCCCAAAGCTGTGGATGAGATCAGTGCATGTCCCGCCTCGTCACGCTTGAGCACCAAACAGACTACATACCTTGACCTTGGTGTCCATGCTACCGGAAAGGAGAAGATGGCCACTACCAGGGAATAGCTTCATACTCGAGACACCCTTGGTATGACCTGTAAAGGTGTGGATGCACTCTTTCGGTAGGAACGAATCTGGAGGAGCAGCGTCTGCCGAGAGCGAGATACCCTTGTCGGTAGGGACATGCATGTACGTGCGACCAGCATAATCGGTCAGGGATTTTCCTGTCGATGTCCAAGGGAAACCCGGGCCAGTGAGCAAACGGTTTAAAATGGCCAGCTTGGATATTCCATGACATGACGTACCGTGGAAGATACTCTTCTCCTCGCCAGCACCCTTGGATCTTTCCTTGGCCTTTTCGACGTTCTCCTCCCTTCGCTTCTTCTCCGCTCTCCACTCTGCTGCCTCCTCCTCACCCTCCTCATCCTTGTCATTGTCGCCCTGCCATCCAGCCCAAGGACCCTTGTACGCTCCCTCACCATCAACATCCTCCAAATTGCCCTTGCCGGCGCGCTTCCTCTTGGCCTCCTTCTTTGCCGACTTGGACACCGTCTGCACTTCAGAGGTCCGGAAGTCGTTGGCTGCTGCTGCTGAGAGATTTCCAACTAGTGATCCGGAGGCAGATGAGGAAGGATCCTGAGCGTAGCCGTGGATCTGAAAAGTACGTTGCTGGGTGTTGAATGAGTGGGCGTCGATGGCCTGCTCCTCGACGTGACCTTTGGAGGAAGCGATCAACTCGTCAGCTCCGACGGACCCGAAGAGTTCCTACGTTTTTACTGCCCACGAACCTGCTATGGTGTTCATGCCTTTGAGTCGGGTGTCCCAAGGGTTCTCAGGACCAAGGACCGGAAGTTGCATCTGTACGCGAGCGATGAGGCTCCCGTAAGCATCGATACATACCGATGCTGGAAGCTTGCACTGGGAAGATACTCACATCGGCATATGGGATGTTGACATTCATGACGCGGTCGGTGGGCCGTGTTATCAGCGATGTTTGATCGTTTGGGTCCTGAAGAGCAGCGAAGTTTAGCAATGAGGCCCAACTGCAACGTCCTGACCAGAGTCTGGTTGATCATGTCCACGAGATCTCTCAAGAGACTACTCGAACAGATGTCTCTCAGATATCAAGGACAGCCGATAGCAGGATAGCATGCAGATCAAAGCGCGCGACGTCAGACTTACCTCCAAAAGAACGTCTGGCGCTGCACCGACTCTCTCCTTTGCTCTTACAAGAGCACCGCCCTCAGCTCCAGCAGTTCTAGTGATGAGACCAGCAAGGTTGAAAGCGTCACGCTTAGCCCTAGCCTCATCATCCTGATCTTCTATTGTTGGTGGTTGAGTCGACGCGGCGAGGGTGGGTTTGGGAGGCGATGGAGGGGGCGTATCATTATCGGAGCCGTATGCTGCGAGGAGAGAAGCCATGAAGAATGCTGACGGCTCAGATTGAGGTGAGAGAGGCTGGGCGATGGGCAGAAGCAGACAGCGAGTCGATGGTGATGCTGGGGATGATGGGGGTAAGAGGAGACGTTCTTTCGTTCCAGGAGTGTCCCCGATGTCGGACCATTTTCGTTTTCCTTTCAACCGGCTCAACCTATAGCTTGACGTACAACACGTTTCATCGTCTTCAAGTCGGAGCATAATCATGCAAGTCTTCCTGAAAACGATGACGTTCCAAAAACCATGCAGGAAATCAGATCATCTATGAAGCAGCGATCCCCGCCAGATCCTCACTCTGTCCACTACCCTCCACCATCTCGTTTGTTACAGCAGTCACTCCACTATCTCCCGACGATGCAACAGACGCGACCTTCGATGAGCTCTCTGCCTTTGCCCTCGACGCCTTTGAGAGTTTCGACTGATACTCGAATCCCGCCCGCCAACCCCGGAGTGGCTTCAGCCCGTTACCCAGAACACTACGCTTCATCAACTCATCTCCCCGTTGGTACTCCATCGGTCGGACCTTGTCGTGTTTGGCGATCGATGGGGTGATGCCGTAGGGCAGGATGGCAGGTTGACCGTTGACTCGAGCGACGTCGAATTTGGCGTGTAGGACCTCGCGAATGTGATCTCTGATTCTCATCGCTTCCCTTCCGAGGAGATGATCCGGTGTGTGAAGCTAAAAGATGGGCCAAGCAGGATTGAGCAACGGTTGCAGAGCAGGCAAAGAGGTGGACGAGTTGAAACAAGTTTCTGAGTTTTGGCCAACATTTCGTGACGAAGGATTTGACGACGAAAGGCACTCACGAGATAGTTATCGAGACCACCTCGCTTGTAGATTTCCTTCTGTGCGGCAGCAGTTGTTTGCATCTCGAACTGAGTGTTGAGGACGGAAGAGAACTGGATCTTGTTCTGAACATTTGGCTTGAACTTCCTGGAGACCCAGTCGTGATGGTTGGCCGTATCCTCACACCATCTTCGACCTTTACAGTAGCATATGAGTGACATCGTGGCAAGGTGCGGGCAAAATCAGCGGATGATTACGCGGTGTAAGGATCCCAGTACATGTTGAGTTGAAAACCGATAACTTCCATTAGAACCTGCTCAGATCCAGGCTTCCTCAACGCCGGGGCCTTGGTTGTGCCACAGCAAGAGGTCTTGCAGGAGACTGTCAATCCAGAGCCGTGCTCGGAGAGCGCCCAGCGGCGGAAGACATGGCAGGAAGGACGAAGGGAGAAAGCGAAACGTACCGGTTCCGATCTTCTTTCCATGGTAAAGACCCTCCATCGCCTCCTTGGGAACCAGTCCTCCTTTAGCGTAGGTCCAACCTGGGGTGTCGAGGACTCTGAGGATCCTCTGGTCGTACGAGACAGCCTTTGGTTTTCTGGAACCGATCCGGGCAAAGGAGTTCACGGTTGATGGGTGCATTGAATCGGGTGGCGGGTACCCTCGTACTTGGTTGAGTGTATGGGAGGATGTACCGGGCAAGGATTTGTGTTGTCAGTGATGGAGTTGTGCTGTGCTGTGCGTTGAGTTGATGGTCGAGGTTTGGGGTGGGGTGTCCTTCCGGAGAGACAGGGAGGTCCGTCGATTCCTTTGTCCTGTTAACCATCATCACAAGACCTAACGCCTCGATCTCCTTCAACGAATCCTACTCTAAACCATGGTTAGTCATGGTCCTTCACAGTGTATCTCCTCAATGGACTAGTGCTGACAATGACTCCACCTGCCAGGCATCTAGTACGTTGCTCAAGCCCCTCACCCAAGCAACCCCTTAATTGTGTCTTTGCCCTTACTCGTCATCTCCCTTGCTCGTTCCTTCAACCTCTCTTTTCCTCTTCCAGACGTAGACAGCACAAAGGAAGCTTTCTCCCTCTTTGACAAAAAGGGCCGTGGCTCCATCGCACCAGAACAGCTCGGTGACCTGCTGAGAGCGCTCGGACAGAACCCTACACAGGCCGAAGTCGCCGTCCTTAAGGATGGACTTGGTGGGAGGGATGGTGAGTGGCTTGTCTCTCAAGCGTCAGGCGATCCAATCAACATTTAGCTCCTGTAACCTCGTCAATTCAGCCTGCTTTACCTCGAGTTCGGACGCGGGCGGCGCGCACGCCCTCGCGCCTGCTTTTGCTTTTCCGCTCCTATTCGAGTCGGTGCATGTTCCTGGTCCGCCGTGCTTGTCGTCGGATCACATCTCGTGTTCTCGATGAGAAGGATCTTGTGTCACTTTCCAGTGTCATCCTTGACAGATCGGTCTCTCTATGCCAATGTTGAAATCCGCTTGGTCCTTGTGTCTCCCACCGTCCTTTCGCTACGTGTCCACAAATCATCTCATCTTTTCTCGGCTCTGGATCGACGCCCATATACTTACCACCCGCCCTGCATAACCACTAGTCGATTACAACACGTTTGTTCAGATCCTGAATCGACCAGGAGGATACGACCCAGCAGGTTCAGTTGGTGAGTTGGTCGTCGCTCCCATGGCCCTACCATGCCCTGTCGCAATCAATCCGGACTTGTCCGCGTGTCACTGACAGTTCTTTCCACCCCAGGCGAGTTCATCAAAGCGTTCAAGGTGTTTGACAAGGAGGATTCTGGATTCATCGCCGTCGGGGAGATCAAGTACATTCTGACCCAACTCGGAGAACGGATGGACGACGGCGAAGTTGAGGAGCTGCTCAAGATGGCTAACGTTGGGAGTGATGGACAGGTCAACTATGAGGTGAGTGATCCGATCTGGCCTCGAGAGAGGGAAGAAATTGAATCAGGTGTCCCGACGGGACGCAACCTGCTGACGTTGGATACGATGATCCTCTTCTTGTAGCAATTCATCAAGACGATCCTTGCCGCATAGATGAAGGTTCTCCTTAGTACGATACCCACAGCCTACCTAGTCCTTCGCTTCAGCATTCATTCAGCACGAACCCATGCGTTCCCGGCCATTTCTTTACATACTTGTGGTCGGGTTGGTGTTTTCTCGTTTGATTTTATATCTAGCTCTCATTCTCTTGAACCAAGGCAGTCTATGATTTGAACGTAGGTCGAATGTGTGTTGTGCTGAGACGACAAAGGCCAAGGGGATGTTTTGAGATTATTTGAATTGAGTTACCGGCGGCGAGAGGGAGATTGGGGCGACGAAAACCTCGTTCCCCCACCCATCTTCCCCCCCTCGATCCCCTCCCCTCCCCTTCATTCCTACCTCCTCTCACACCATGCCTGCCTCCAACAAGGTGATTCACGAGCTTCTCATCTCTTTCATCCTTCGCCCTCAAATCCCATCCCGAAACCCTTCATCCTGACACCCAATCAGCTCAGAGGGGTTCCAACTTCTTAAGACAATCATTTTCCAACTCGATCCATCCTCAACCTCATCTACCCTCTCTCAACCCTTGCACATCCATCCATTGGCCTGACTCACGTCATCTGTCGATGGAGAGAACAAGTCCTGACCTAGCGATGCCTTTTTTCCCTTCGAATCGACTTGCTTCTCCACCTTCCCTCTGACAACAGTCTTCTTCCAGCACCCTTGAGTGGCTCTCGTCCCTCAACACCTCGTGAGTATGAGTCTTGGACAACGCGTTTGCTTTGATGTTCCGATGTGCTCATCAATCACATGTCCTCGTCGCTCTTCCTCAGCTTCAACGACTTTAGGAGCGAGGACCGATACATGAGGAAGGTTCGTTCTTCCCTCTCGGCCATCGCCTCCCAGGCCACTCCTCTCCGGTGTCTGTCCACACATGCTGACATGGTTGATATATCCCAATCAGTCTTCCATCATTGCCACCATCGGTCCCAAGGTTAACACCCCCGAGAAGCTCCAAGAGCTCAGGGAGGCCGGAATGAACATCGGTCAGTGCCAATCCTGAGAGACTTGCTTCCGTCCTGCCCAAATCTCAAATCTCACCATCGCTCACTTGGCCGCCTCCCTCACCCGAATCCAGTCAGGATGAACTTCTCCCACGGCTCGTACGAGTACCACCAGTCTGTCATTGACAACGCCCGAGCTGCCGTCAAGGGTCGGTCTTTCAACTTCCTCTCCAACCAGTCCGCCATGCTTCGACTCATCCTCTGTGTTTTCCTTTGCTCTCGCTCATCGATCCGCAGCCAATCCCCAGGGTCGACCCCTCGCCATTGCCCTTGACACCAAGGGTCCCGAGATTCGAACTGGTCTCATGGCCAACGACACTGACATCAAGATCAACGCTGGTCACGAGTTCTGGGTCACCACCGACCCTGCCTACGCTGAGTCTGGATCCGCCGAGTACATGTATGTCGACTACGTGAGTGATTTCAGTAACCTATGTTCCCCAAGACGCGAGCCATCGTGCGGTTTCAGCCGTGCAAAGCTGACCCTGCCCGTCCCTCGTCCGGCTCTCTTTCCTAACCCCCATCCAGGCCAACATCGTCAAGGTCACTGCCCCCGGAAAGTACATCTTCGTCGACGACGGAGTTCTTTCCCTCCAGGTCCTCACTATCGAGGGTGACAAGCTCCGAGTCCGAGCCGTCAACAACGGTGCCCTCTGCTCCCGAAAGGGTGTCAACCTTCCCAAGACCCCCGTCGATCTTCCTGCTCTCTCCCAGAAGGACATCAAGGACCTTCAGTTCGGTGTCAAGAACGGCGTCGACATGGTCTTTGCTTCGTTCATCCGATCCGCCGACGACGTCCTTACCATCCGAAAGGTCCTCGGAGAGGAGGGCAAGTCGATCAAGATCATCGTCAAGATCGAGAACGAGCAGGGTGTCACCAACTTCGATGAGATCCTCGCCGTTACTGATGGAGTCATGGTCGCCCGAGGTGACCTCGGTATCGAGATCCCCTCTTCCCAGGTCTTCATGGCCCAGAAGATGATGAGTGAGTTTTGACCTGCATGGTTTGCCCTCGTCAACTGGCTTCTTGTCCCTATGCTCACCTCGCCTTTCCTTCGTCGTGCAGTCGCCAAGTGCAACGTTGCCGGCAAGCCCGTCATTGTCGCTACCCAGATGCTCGAGGTGAGAATGATCTCCGTCTCGTTCTGAACTCCCTCTTGAATGTTTGACGCTGACACGCCTGTCTCTGCAAAATCATATATCACTCCAGTCTATGACCTACAACCCTCGACCTACCCGAGCCGAGGTTTCTGACGTTGCCAACGCTATCCTCGACGGAGCTGACTGCGTGTATGTCTTTTCGTCGACGTCTCACCAACGACTCGAGATTCTCCCTGTTGACACATGGTCCACTTGTCCTTTGACTATAGCATGCTTTCCGGTGAGACTGCCAAGGGAACTTACCCCATCCAGGCCGTCAAGATGATGGCTGAGACTTGCTACCTTGCTGAGTCTTCCATCTGCTACGCTGTCAGTCTTCTACACAAACTATACTACTCGGCCATCTACTCGCTGTACTGACATATCATCTCCTTATCTGCTCCTTCGTCATCCCATTTCCAGCCCCTCTTCAACGACCTCCGAAACCTCACTCCCCGACCCACCGAGACCGCCGAGACCCTCGCTATCGCCGCCGTCTCTGCCGCCAACGAGCAGGACGCCGGAGCTATCCTCGTCCTTTCTACCTCTGGAAACACTGCCCGACTCGTCTCCAAGTACCGACCCGAGGTCCCCATTTTGACCGTCACCCGAAACGAGCAGACCGCTCGACAAATCCACCTCCACCGAGGATGTTACCCATTCCACGTGAGTTGCCTTCATGTCAAATCCCTCCCTTCACATTTGAATTGGTGCTGATTCTTCACCCTCATCCATCTCGACTCTCAGTACTCGGAGCCCAGGGGTATCGATGCCTCTCAGTGGCAGACCGACGTCGACAACCGACTCCGATTCGGACTCAGGTCCGCTCTCGAGCTCGGCATCATCAAGCCCGGTCAGACCATCGTCGCCGTCCAGGGATGGAAGGGAGGTCTTGGTGAGCGAAACTTGTCACGCACATCGACTTCTTGGGATCTCTTCGCTGATTCGCTCGAACCATCTCTTCCTCGCTCCCTTCAGGTCACACCAACACCCTCCGAATCCTCAGTGTCCCTACCGACGACTCTGACTTGGAGTTGGCCCCTCTTCCCGCTGTCAACTAGACACCCTGATCTGCGTCTCCTGGTTCCTTTCTTAGTTTCTGATCTTTTTTTTAACCGCTCTGCATGCACGGATCTTCATGACGTTAGATGTCTCATTTTTGATCGCCGCCTGAGATTGCATCGAGAAGGACACGAAAGAAAGAGGGAACTGAGGTTGCCGGAGAGGCCGAGACTGGGCCCCCTCATAGAATGGAAATCGAAAAACGGAGTCATGCGGATCATCTGCCGCACGACGATCTACTCAACTCCAACTCCCCTCTCTACTTCCCCAGCTATCCACCTAGCCTTATGTCTACTCAGACACCATCGACCCCATCCGCCTCCTCAACAGCCTGGAGTCCAGATTCTTGGAGGCAGAAGGAGATTGCCCAGGTCAGTGCGAGGTTTCCTTGGATTTAGTCCATCAACGTGAATCATGCTCAAGTCAACCCTCGTTCTGCCTTGAGCGACTAGGATGTCTTCTACTCCTCTCAAGAGAAACTGGATACGTATGTATCTCACACTCACTCTGACTAGACAGTCTCGCTCTGGCTAACGATTGCGATCCCATCCGCCATTCCTCTTTCTTCTGCTCGTTGAATATATTTTCGTTCGCCCGTCCTATCAGCGTACTCCAGAAGCTACGACATCTACCTCCTCTTGTTACACCCACTGAAATCGTTAGGCTTCGAGCTCACCTCGCCAAAGTCAGCAAAGGCGAGGCTTTCCTCCTCCAGGGTGGTGATTGCGCAGAGGTCTTTTCGGGCTGCTCCATGGTAAGTGTTCGAGTGACTCAAGAAACACCATGTGTTTTCCTTGTCAGACCCCCATCGGTAGCTGATCGTCAATCGTGTGCGTATGTCGTTTCATCTAGGATCCCATTCAACACAAGCTTTCCCTCATCCTCCTCATGTCCCTCATCATCATCTGGGGAGGTCGGCTCCCTGTCGTCAGGATTGCTAGGATCGCAGGCCAGTATGCCAAGCCCCGCTCCAAGCCAACCGAGGTCGTCGAAGGTCTCGGCGAAGTTCTCTCCTACCGAGGAGACAACATCAACGGCTACGAGCCCGACGATCGAAACCCCGACCCTGAGCGACTCCTGGGAGCATACTTCCACTCTGCGTCCACGCTCAACTACATCCGAGCTCTCATCGCCTCGGACTTCGCCTCTCTCCACTCTCCCAAAGACTGGTCATTCTCCCACGTCCGTTCCCCCACGCTCCAAGCCGAATTTGAGTCGATTGTTGAACGACTAGAGGATGCACTCGACTTCATGGAGACCATCGGAGCTGGCGATGGAGGCTCTGGGATGGATGGAGTCGAGCTCTTCACGTCTCATGAGGGGTTGAGCCTGGAGTTTGAGGAAGCCCTTACTAGGTGTCTGCCCGACCCTTCGAGCAAGGCTGTCCTTGAGGCCAAGCGAGCTCCCAGCTCTAGTCGGTCGAGAGTCAGAACAACGAGCGGCAAGAACGGAAGAGACCCTGTCCAAGAAGGGATGGCTTGGTTCAATTCTGGTTGTCACTATCTGGTGAGGATCCGTGGGCTAGTTTTCTTGTCGTAACGTGAAAGGCAATGCATCTGATTCTATATCCCGCTGACCTCGCCTTATCTCTCCCTCGCTCTCTTCCAGTGGATTGGAGACAGGACGAGACAGATCGATGGTGCTCATGGTGAGTTCCCGTCAGCTTCAAGCTGACCTTTCTTCACAGTTTGCTCATTCACTTAACTTTGACTTGACAGTCGAGTACTTCAGAGGTCTCAAGAATCCCATCGGTATCAAGGTTGGACCAACGATGCCAGCAGGAGAGCTCACGCGACTGTTGTCTGGTGCGTGTCTACTTGGTTTGCTCGAACGAAGTCGACCTTGTTCACACTCGAAGATCAATCGGCTGACCTTCAATCTCTCCTTATTCTGCAGTCCTCGACCCGAACAAAGAACCAGGAAAAGTCTCCCTCATCACCCGATACGGCGCCTCTAAGGTTAGTGGGAAGCAGCAAACGTATGTACATGTCCGATTCTGAAGTTGCAGCTAATCAGGAGGGTTATGTCGTGTTCAGATCGACGCCTTCCTGCCTGGTCACGTCGACGAAGTCGTCGCCTCGGGACATCCTGTCCTTTGGGTCTGCGATCCTATGCACGGAAACACTAAGACTGCCGAATCATCCTCCCTAAAGACTCGAGCGTTCGACGATATCGTGTACGTGATCGAATCAGACCCCTCGCTTAAAACCCGAGGCTAAGCCGTCTGCTTTGTACAGGCATGAGATTACCCGGTCCATGGCGATCCACGCTCAGAAGCGGACTATCCTAGGTGGCGTTCACCTCGAGTTAACCGGAGAGGTCAACGAGGATGGATTCTCGGTCGTATGTCCTCGCTACTCTGGGCTGTGTCTTCGTTCCTATAAGCTCTCGCTAGACTGAACCTACCTGACTGTTTCGTCGACAGACCGAGTGCACTGGAGGATCGATGGAGCTTCAAGACGAAGCGCTCTCCACCAACTACCAGAGGTAAGCCATCCTCCTTCCTGGCCTGCTGTTTCACCCATGTCTGGATTACTCATCGGACGATGCCTTCTCTTGCCGCGCTATCAGTCACTGCGATCCAAGGCTCAACTTTGAGCAGTCGCTCGACGTCGCGTTCTTGATCTCGGACAGTTTGAAAGGAATGAGGAAGCGAGGGTCTGTCTCGGAGGAATCACTCTTGGAAGGGCTTCGTGGTCGAGTCCAAGGTCGGAAGGCGGCCGAGTGCCAGTCGAGCAAGGCGTGATTGATGAATATAATGCTGATGGTGAACCGTTGACAGAGCAAGGTGATACACGCGACCTGAGATCGATTTCCCGTCTATCACCCGCCTTCCCTCCGGCCTGCTGGCTCAGCGGACTGAATCGACAGCTTGAGAAGCGTAGCTTTCCGTTCTCGGGACTGGCTGGACAGATGACGATACGCCTCTCAGCGTCGAGCGAATACCTCTTCTTCCACGGCGCCCCTGATCGCGTCGATGTACAGTCGTACCTCGATGATCCATCTCCTCAATCCTCAGAGTATCTAGTCTGGGACATCTTTCAGTCCACTCCGACCTTTGTCCCAGCCATACCTACCTCGTCAGCAATGACGTCCAACGCTGCCACGAAGCCTTCCCCCTCGAACCTCAACCAACCTCTCAACCCCACTCAGCCTTCAGATCTTGACGATCGCCAGCATCAACATCAATCGTCTGACGTTTCTCGATCTTCCATCCAACCTTTTGTCCGCTCATCTCAACCCGATCCTTCCCGCCCATCTCAAAAGGACTCGTTCGACATCTCTCAGCCCTTCTCTCACCCGCCAAACGATCCAAATCACGTCGTCTTGTCCGAGAAACCGTCACCGTTCCTCACTCAAAGCCAGAGCTCTACCATCAGTGGTACGCTGCCTCACGAGAAGGGCAAGTCGAGGCTCGGTCGCAGAGGGACGGCAACCTTCAACTCGCCCACTCCAAGTCCAAAACTCGATGCCGGTCCGGAAGACCGCACAGTGGATTCATCAAATCTGAGGAAGATCGGAGCCAGGATGATTCAGCCACTCAGCCTCGTCATGGAGGAGGACGCCACCGGTGTCAGCCAAGGAGAGGCGGAACGTGACACGATTCTTGAACCCCCCTTGACAGCTACCTGTTTTCCGACCTACGAAGCACCCTCTCTTCCTCCGACCGGTGCATATGCAGCCACTTATCAACCTCGAGCTCGATTCACCACCCATCCGCCTCCCCCGTCATCGCTCCTCCAGATCCCACAAAACACCTCTTTCGACTTCACCGTCTATCTCAACCTGCCTCCTTCCTCCAACCCAGCTCTTTCTGAATCTTCCTCTTCCCACAGAATTAGTGAGGACCCAGAGTTTCCGCTCAAAGAGGATTCTAGTCGGAGCATGATCGAGGCCGCGCCGAACATATCTCTGGACGTGGATGAGTCTAAAATCTCCTGGCCAGATACTACAGAGACCCATGACGATTCAAAGGACGGTTCTAGAGAAGACACTTCGGTGATCTCAGTTGACAGTCTAAAACGAAAATCACGAGGTCAGTTTGCGATCAACGCATCTGATTGCCACCCTCGCTCCTACGCTTACGATCAATTCCCGTGCCGGATCAATAGATTCAATTGATATGCACCATTCTCGACAGACCCGCTCTCGATCTCGTCTTCAGTCACGACCTCAATCACAAGACGTGAGCCATTCAGACTCGGATCAGGAGTCATTTGACTCGTCAACCTCATCTTTCCTACCAACTCAAGACCAGTCGATATCAACCAACGCCCCTCAGCATGTTCCGATTAACCCATACCTCCCTCCTCCGCCTGTACCTATGGTTCGACCCCAGCAACTCGATCTACCGTCAGCGTCTCTCGTTCCTACGAATCTTCACCCTCCAATACCTGTTTCCCATCTCCTCTCTCTCTCGACACTCTCAGCTGGGTCTGCTGGCAGCCTGCGAGCGAGATCCGATGTACTTTGCGTCGTCACCAGCGTCGAGCTCAAGACCATCCATGCCAAAGGTGGAGGAAGGAGCTGGAATATCGGCGAGATCGGGCTCTTCGATGGGAAGACTGTCGGCAAGTTGACAGCGTGGGAAGATGTAGGTCTAGATTGGTGTGAAGGAGAAGGAGCTTGGGGCAACCTTAGGAAGAAAGATATCGTACTGTTTCAGGGTAAGTGACGCGTCACATGCTTTGATGCTTTTGCATAATCCTCATTTGCCATCTCGCACCTTCCTCGTAGGCCTCAAGACCGTCGTCAACAAGGGATCATCCACCTCTGCACTCAACGCCGACGCAATCTCATCTTATACCGTCTTTTATCGATGTAGTCCCTTGCTACCGCACGAAGCCGACGATCCTGGAGCGCTCAACAGAGTGCGAGTGGACCTTCGGTTCAGAAAGTCGGACGTTGGCATTCGTCTCGTCGCAAAATTGAAAGACTGGGTAGAATCGGGAGGGCTAGGTCGGAATTAGTTCAATACGGTGCGTCAGAGTCCGCTCAAATCTGCGGTGCCAGCAGCTAGAATGCAACCACGCTAACGATCGATGCGACCGCGTAACTGTCTTGTACCGCACACAGCCACGTACCCTCTCGGAGATGGCGTGTTCCTTGTCGATGCGTAAAGCCTCCGCTCGCATGGTACGCGTTCCAGCGATCCCGTCAACACTCGGCGTCTTGTGTTGCTCGCCCAAAGTGCTTTGGTGCCATCATCGTTCAACTCCCTCAAACGGGCTCGCAAAGCCTCCAATCGTCAACAACACGGTTGTGATGTCAAAGCTGCATCAGCGATCCTCCTCAACCTCATTAGGGTCTCCGACATCCAGCACATGCTCTCTTCTTCCATCGCCTCCGCACTCCGACAGGCGCAGCCCACTGAGGTTCTTTCACCCTTACATCCCCCAAAAATCTCTTGCGGACGCCCAGTCGAGGTCAACGGGTCGCCCGATCGATGCCTGGCCCAGAAGCTCAAGCGAGGCACCAGGCTGACATCCTACAGCGACGACTCGAAACCCCACAGATAAGCCTAGAGGATACTTCAGAGGACTTAGGGTTATCGACAAGGGAGGTGGGACAACAGCAAGATGCATTCTCGATTGGCGCAAGGCTGAGGGATGGTCTGGAGGAGACTGCAGACGAAGCAACTAAGGACCTCGCCGACGGGTATACTGATTGCCGGGAGGACTATAAGCTGTGCTAAGAAGACGAATGCGCAGTTGCCATTCTCCTCATCAATGGACTGGACTCCGATGTACTCGACCGTTCTGCTCCCGTCGACACCGGCTTGACTTTGCTTCGATTCGATCCGTCCAAACTTACATCCCCCAACGAAACAGCTTCTCTGCCTCAAGCCTTGAAGTCTGAATTAGAGCCCAGCCGTACCTCCTCTTTGACGCGATTCCCTTCCATCTCTTCTTCGAAACAACGAAGCGACGCATCCTTGTCAGGATGTTCAAATTCAGTCAAGCCCAGAGCTGCATCTTCATCCTACCTCTCCCGAGCGCTCAGTCTAATAGCCTGCGAAGCTTCATCTCCTGGTTAATCCTCACCTCCGGTCGTTAATCCCCCTCTTCCTCCTTCAGCCAACGCTGCCTGTCGAACAAGTCTCCCAACTCGACAGCCCTTACAATTTACAACATACTCGTTGCGACAACTTGAGGATGAGATGGAGGATCTCGAAGCCTGTCGAACTCGTGGACGTGGCAGCTTCTACGAGGAGTCGTCTCTAGGCGTTGAGGGAGAAAAGGGAGAAGGAGCGAAACGGGAGGTATCGAGATGATGGAATTGGCTTCCACGCTTTAGCTTTGGTTCCGATCGGGCATCAATCAGGGTACATCATCTAGGTCTGGATCTCATGTAGTTCATCACGTCCCTTCGCCACATTTCTACCAGATCTAGCCGGTCGATTGAGATCGTTGAGACTTTTCGAAGTTAATCTTTCTAGGCACTCCACAATCCCAGAGGAGTTCATCAGAACATAATTACAGGAATCTGTTATTTAGGGTATGGTCAAGGACGATCAAAGTGGATTCCACAAAGGAGCCATGAGGGGCCAGAGGAGATCTAAAGGGAATATCTAAAAGCTCTGTCCTGGAGATCCGTCTCCTCTCTCTTCCAAACGTCCTCCTCGGCCTCCAAATCATCATCCTCGGTCTTGTCAGTAGATAGGGAATCCCTCAGCTTGTTGGCTCGATTCATTCCTATCCGTAGCACAAACGATACCAAGATGGTGATCGACATCGCAACTATCACGCTGATCCAGGTCGTGCGGTACTTGATTCCTAGCTCCGGAGTGAGCACGAGATATGGAGCCACGATGCTACGAAAAAAAAACCCCCCGAAGCAAGTTACAAGAAAAGATCGGTCCATCAAGTCAGCGTCGGCGCATGGGTTCATCCAGAATCTGTCTGTCACCTACTTTCCAACTGGACAATGAGGATTGCAGGACTGTTAGTTCATACAGACGACCAGGAACGTTCAATTGGGTAAAACTCCTCACCGTTGTACCCCCAAAAGATTGCACCGGTACAGACCGCTCGCTTCGTAGACCCACGAACGTTCGCAGATGCCAAAGCGAGAAGGAGAACATCTGATGGATAGCACAGGGGCGATGAAGCTCAGTAGAGTACCTTCTCGAAGGATAGTGGCTGGTACGAACAAGGTGCTCCGAAGCAGAACAGGAAATAAAAGCCAAAAAGGGGCAATACACGGTGCGTCCTGAAGAGGATGATTCAGTCTCGTATACCGGTCAATCTGAACATGAACGGAATCTCAATCTCACCATGAAGCTTTCCAGATGATGCATGAGCCTACGATCACGGGTATCGTACTAATGGGTATGAGGATCGTCATCGAATCCTTATATCGGCCAGCGAGCCAACTAAAGCATCGAAGGAAGGTCAGTCAGCTATTCAAGTATCGTACCTTAGGGCGGAGGGGATGTATCAAGAAGAGAAGAGAAGGAGGGACACATGTCAAGCAAGAGTTATGGGGCAAGAACACGCACGCAAAGAGGTAAATCGTGATGCAGGTGAAAGCACCCCCCGGAATTGAGACGGCAATCGTCTGAAGAGCTAGATAAGTCTGATGGTCAGATCTGTAGTGCATATCCTGGCTTGCTGAACGACCGACCTGTGAATCCAAAGCTTTTCACGATCCTGGCTCCGAAGGCTGTAACACCTCCATTGGTGATATAGATAGCAGCGCTGAAGATGAAGTTGAACATCGTGTGAGTGTGTAGATGCATCGAGAAGAGCGAGATGACACATACGACATGATCAAGAACGCATATATCTTCCAGTCACTCGCCGCTTCCCGGACCTGCTTCCATTCGAATCTTTCCCCCTCTCGTGCTTTTCTACCAGCCCTCGTCCTCTCCAGGAGCCACTGCCTCTCCTCTACAGACCAGAGCTTGCGGCTGACCCAGCTACAGTCTCCTGGTGTATCGGGAAGAAGGAAGAAGACAGCGGACCAGATGATGGTGAAGCCACCGGCACAAAAGTACATGTACTGCCATGGAGAGAGGCCATGGGCAGGTCCGATGGATCCCAGCGCATAGTTGACTGCACCGGCAAACATGCCAAAAATTCCGGTCGCACTGTACCAGATACCCAGTCGAGTCGCCTCTAAAGTTGATCAAATGGAAACTTGAATGATTCAGCTTGCGTGAGGCTTTGATAGAAGTTGAATTTGAAGATGGTTGCCGACGAACGTTCCCTTTGCGTATACCACAGACTAGTCAAGGCCACGAACCCGGGACTGACGGCAGCCTGAAGCAGAAGCAGATCAGCATTCAATACTTAGCTCTTGGATGATGAGAGATGTATAAAGACCTCGATAAAACCGAGAAAGAAACGTTGAGCGATGAGTCCCCTCCAATCCGAAACCACCACGGTGAGAATGCAAACGATGCCCCAGACGAAGCTTGATGACAGGGAGAGGATTGAGATCGACCGTATGAGCTAAGGGTCAAAACAACTCTATCTCTTCGAGAAATCACTGACATGCAGATCCCCAGTGCCTTGGCGAGTGGAAACCTAGAAAGGATGATGGCAAAAGGCAGAACCTAGGATCGAAAGAGACAATGAGCATTGTGACCCCATTGACGATTCTGGCTGAACGCTTGCATGTCCTCACGAACCGATGCGATGTATCCAAAGTAGAACGCCGCATTTGCTGTCGAGTACCTCAAAGTAGATACGACGCCTTGAGAATCGGTGGTGGATAGATGCTGAACGTCATGAACCACCATCAGTGTCTGGGTCATAACATGCGAGCATCACTTGGTCCATTTACCAAGTCTTTAATCAGACCAAAGATGCTTGCACTATTCATGACCGCCTTATCGGCATACTGCAAGCCAAAGCTGCAAGTGCGAGAGGAAGGGTCAGCACGTCATTGCTCGGATCAGTCTAGATTGCGACGAAACGGACGTAATCGTCAATATCGGCATGACTACCACACAAGGAGAGACGGTTGATTCGACGTTGGTTCAGCGTTTCGAGTTTGGACCACGATGAAGGGGTGGCCTGAATCTTACGAAGCATATCGATTTTCCAGAGAAGTCGTCTCCGCCGTTTGGCCTCGTGTGTCAGGTGATGATTGATAGAGGACTTGTCGTCGATGGGGTCGACCATACTGAGAAGAGGGGGCTGGGCCAAGTGGTGGTTGAGGATCGCGAGTGAAAATGGAGGATAAGGGATAGGGGGAGAGGCATTCTAGAGCTGGAACCGTCGGCAGGCAGCGAGCGCGGAACTGGAACGCCGATGAGCCCGTCCGTTCCGCTTTCCCAATTCTTTCTTCCAAAACGAGGACCTCTCCAGATCCTTCGGCCGGTCTGGCCGAATTGCGAACACCTCTTCAGAGAGAAAGATTCTATGATATACGTAGTCTCACTGCAAAAGCACGGTCCACAACGTCCTGTCTCGATCCTCCAATCGCCGCGATCCTTCAACATGCATCATCTCTGCTTCGCTCGATCGTCCTCCGAATCGCTTTGGGAGATGTAAAACTTGCGGCTGTCATCCACTGATGGAGTCGGAGGGCAGGTGGGGGGAGGAGCGGGCGTGTGGGTTGGGGTGATGTCCATGGGAACCGAATTTGAAGGAACGCTGATGATATGAAGCAGTTCGTCAGTCCCGACGTCCGTCCTCAAGAGAGGAGTTGAGATGGGTAACCTGCAACTCACATTGATCTGTAAAGGCCTTGGTCATAGATGTACTGAATGACACTATTGGGTAACAGATATCTGATGCGAGACGAACGTAGGTTCAAGATGAGCGTGGAGAACGATTGAGCATGAGGGAACGAGCACACCCACTTGATACTCATGGACCTCCGCACGAACAACCGGACTTTAGTGGAGGAAATATCATTGTAAATGAGCTGCTTGACGACGATGATGTTCTTCCTGCGGTTGGTGGAGAGAGAGGTTCGAGCCAGGGATCAGCGTTGTCACAACGAGAAGTGTAAGATGGATGAGACGAACCGGTGGTGGTAAAGAATGTCGTGAGAGAGTAAAAACGCCCATACGTCCGAGCCGGATCGCTCGACGATCAAGCAACCAAAGTTTCCGAGGATGACGTGAAGCTAAGCGCGAGCAGAGGAGAGCTCTGTCAGCGAGCTTTCCAACAGAGGGTTGGTCTGTTCGAGGCAACTCACATCAGGCTCGCTCCAGACCCCAGGTTCACCGAAACTCTCGATCAGATCACCGCCAGCGAGCAGCATGATCTTAATCTTCCTCATCTGGCCATTCTTCCCAACGATTCCGCCCCCGCCATTTAGTCGCTCCTCAAAGTGTTGGAGAACGACGGCTGTTCGTTGATACGACCCCTGACCGGCTTCCCAAGGATCAACCATAAGCCACGTCGACGTCGTCTCGACGGCCAGCTCGCACATCTTAACTCGGTGATTAGCAGGAGCGAGACCCGACTTCTTGTAATGGTCGGAGCTGAGCGAGGGATCGGCAAGGATGGAATTGAGTTGAGGTGGATAGATGAGAGCGCAGGTTCGGATCAAGCATTGATGAGGTCCGGCTCGACACCAGATGATGATTGAAGCGACGTTCGACGTACACTGGAGAGTAGTAGCCACCCAGGATCTCGTATCCTCCATCCTCTAGAATCTGATCCTTTGCCATCTCGAACATTCGTCTGCGATTGGAGTAAAGCGTGATGTCGAGTCAGAAATTCAGCTCCAGGACGTAGGACAGTTTGGCGACATATCTCAGGTCCATGCATGATATGCATCACTCACAAATGCAGATACGTCGGCGGGGAGAAACTGCCGCAGGCAACAATGACGAGCGGAATCTTCTCCTGATCCTCCCAAACATTCTTGAGCCTATGCCTCGGGAAGACATACTCCCCTGTTCCTGCAAGAAAGCTCGCCGAGTCGCCCAAGTTTGGATGTATGTCGAGAGTGCCTCCGTTGCCATTAACGTCCACAACAGATTCAGCGTCTGCCTCACCGTCCTCCGACCCATCCGGTGGAGAGTGGTACGATGGCGTTGACTTCATCTGGTTCGGTCGGGAGCCGACGGAAGGAAGTGCGGTTGAAGTGAGAGAGGGAGAAGAACGCGACCGGAGGCTGTTCTGAGTTAAAGTGACAGTCGAGGCGGACGATTCGAGACGTTTGGGGGGCGAACTGGGGGCAGAGCTGGAGGGGCCTGCATAGGAAGGTTGCGTGCTAAGGGACGGTGGACGGTGTATGGAGTGGTTACGCGAGTACGAGGGACGATAGTTACTGAAAGTTCCGTTCGGTGGGGCTCGGGGCTGGTTGGGGTCATTGGAAGGTGGCGAGAACGCGACGTGATGGTTGGCCTGATGGCTGGCCTCGTGCGGGTGATTGTGCTGCTGGTTGTGTGGATTATGGGTTGGTGGGGAGTGAAGTCGAGAGGGTCTCCGGGAATGACCTTCGTCTGACGAGTTTGAATGGAAGGATGAGGAGAGGTCAAAGTTGGTAGGCTCGCCTGAGCAAGTGTCGTCGTCCGCTAGACCGGTGAAAGGAGGAGAGTCGTTGTGGAACTGTTTGTGATTAAAAAGAAAACATAGGAAGGAGAGGAACGTCAGTCCGTGATAGCTTGAGCCGAAACAAGGCGAGTAGTCAGGTTCGAGTAGTCAGCGACAAAACACGCGTCAGCCTTGAGGTTCTCGAGGTGATGGCATAGGTCTGAGCAACGGTATGCAGAGGTCTCATACAACCGGTCAAGATGCACGAGTGCGGCTAAAATATGGGACGAGGTCAAGCAGTCGAGCCGACTATCGGCGCTCTCGGTCTGACTAAGTCCAAGTATCGCTGGGTTAGGGACAAGACTGAGACTAGTATTCGCAAACTAACCGACTGTATACTGAGAGATGTGATGGGGACGGATTTGTTAGAGTGCATGATGAGGTCGAAGGAAGGAGGAAGTTGAAGTTAAGGGGGAATCGAAGGGGGGAAGGGGGGAAGGGGGGAAGGAGGGAAAGGGAAAGGATAAGGAAGGGGGATTCGATTTGGCCTTAGGTGTCTAGATTGAGTGTCGTTGTAGTTGAGTTGGTCGAGGAATGTACTTGATGAAGGATGAGGAACCGGACGAGATTCAAGAGAGTAGGTCGGGCGTTCGAGGGGAAGGTCGGCAGGAACAGGAGGTCTTCGGAAAGGAAAGGAGTGAGTCAAAGGAAACGGCGACATATCCTCGTCTCGTCAGATTATATGTCGACTCCCCGGCATCATATCCTCGTTTCAACAGTTTATATGTCGATCCCATGTTGCCGAGCTTAAATTCCACCCAAGTCTATACCTCAGCCGCTAGTCAACTTGGCGAACTGAGCGAGAAACAATCGTTACCAATCTGAGCCCCTTTTGTCGAGGAATCCGTCATCCTCTGTCCCACCTCTTTGCTTCCCCTTACCTTCCGACGCTCTCTTGACATCATCTTCACAACAGCAATACGTCTATCCTCTCCCCACCCAGATGTTGCCCAAATGTGAGCTGCTGTTCACTCAGCCGTCAAATCCTACACCCTGTGCGATCATGACCTTCCACTGACAACCTTTCTGCATCTGCTGCAGAGTCCACGAATTTACGAACCAACTCCGTCAATTTTCATCTCATCGCCTTCTGGCCGTCGCTAAATCCTCCAATCAATCTCCTTATCATGAATCCACGACGACCATCCACGCTCTCCGCCGGTAAAGGCTACACTCGTGTGCCCTCTTTCCGACTCTCCACTCTCAGCACGACTCGCGCCGATCTCGATGATGAGCAAGAGAATCACGATCCATTTGATGACCTAGCACCTGAGAGCGACATGGAGCGCAACGAGGACAAAGGGTTGGAACGCTCGATCGATCTGGTTGGCATGGGTACGAAGTCTCCGTCCATATCTGATATTCGAAGAGCTTGAACGTTACCTGATGCGTTCGTTTCCACCTATCCCTTGACAGGAAGATATCGTTAGTGCTCAGAAAGTTTATCTGACTATGGCGAACGTTATACAAGTCTGATCCTGCGACATTTCGCGCTACAGAGTGGAGTCTCTTGGTGCGTGTCCCGCTGGTTCGGATCGGTCACGATGGATGATTGATCTTTCTCTCTCGGATCGTACCATCCTCAGATACTTTGTGGCTTAGGCTGGTTCGTCTCTATCATTGCATGCCTAGGCGCCTCCCTTCGAACAGCTTCTCACCCTAGCTGCGCGCGTCGTCCCCGTCAGGCTCTGCGACAATATGTATCTTGCTTGCCTTGCAATCATCCTGCCGAGGGTCCAAGACCAATTCTCGCTTGCTTCCTCCCAAGTCGGAACTCTTTCTGCCTCGATGATGATGGGCATGATGGTTGGAGCAATCGGTTGGGGCTCATCGGCAGACGCCTTTGGTAGGAAACTGCCTTTCAACGCGACGCTCGCACTTACAGGTGTGTTTGGTGTCGCGAGCTCGTATGCGAGCTCGTTTGGAGCACTGAGGGTCTGGGTCTTCTTCCTGGGAACCGCTGTGGGAGTGAGTCCTTCTTTGTTCAAGAATATGTTCTGAGGGTGCCTTTTGCTGATCAGTCATCTGTCCCAGGGATCGATGCCTACCGGTAAGACATGGGGCCCAAGCCCTGAAAGTATGAACACGGACCGATTGATCCGTCTCTCCACTTCTTCTCTATAGATGGCACCATCTTCCTCGAAAACTGCCCAACGCAGTATCAATATATCGTGAGCCATTTGTGAGAACGATCCGGCCGACAAGAGCATCTGACTGATAGCTCTCGTTTTCATCTCAGCTCACAGGATTGTCCGCATTTTTTAGTCTTGGAGCCGTAGTTGCATCGATCCTTGGTCTCGTCATTATCCCTGGCAACAGCTGCCCAGAACATTTGACCCCCGGGTCCGTTTGCGACGTAGATGTAGAAAACACGGGGTGGAGGACCATGCTTAGGGTACTAAGCGTGCTCGTGAGTAGCCTTCGATCTGCTTCAGGATGGCCATCCTGCCAGCAAGTTGACTCACCCAGCTGCCCACGCGGACTGCCAGACAATCCTCATGTTTCTCAGTCGGATCCTTCTCTTCCGCTTGCATGAATCTCCTCGCTTTCTCGTCACTTCTGGCAAGCCTGACGAAGCTCTCCGAGTTCTCCGCCATATTGCGTCATTCAACGGCAAAGACTCCCTCAAGCTCGAGCTGGTAGACGTCGCTTCACCGTCCCTTTCTTCGGCGGCGCCCTCTCCTGCCCCTGTCTCTCCCGCTCCCCATCCGCCACAGGTCTCGCGCTCAGAAGAGAGTGAACATTCTGATGACGACAGGTCAGGACGTATCAGCGGCGGAGCGACACCGGCTTACGATTCGACCAGCGACAGCGGTCCAAGAGCTCAATATCTATTCCAAACGCCGACAAGAGAGCAGACGAACGTCTTCATCGACGAGATGAGAGCTTCACTTGGCGTTTCACCGAGACAGCCAAAGCTCTCGAGACCAGACATCGGACGGTCCGGGAGTCGGTCGCCCCTAGCGGGTGTATTCAGCGACAGACAAGAAGACCTTGAAGCGAACAACCGAAGGGAATCGACGAGCGTCGCCAGCAAGGAAGGCGCGATAGAGTGGATGATGCAGGGTCCGCTAGGTCAGATGGGAAATAAGATCGCTGGTCTCTTTGTGCCTGAATGGCGCCGGACGACCATCTTGACGTGGATTATATGGGGAGCGATGTCGCTGTGAGTGCTTTGATTTCGGGCTCATGCTGTTGCGGTACCCGCTCATCATACTCGTTTTGTTCCACTTCTCTAGCGCGTACACAATGTTCAACAGTTTCTTGCCGATCCTTCTCGAACAAAGGGTCGACCCCTCTTCTTCCAAGAGCGGAAGAGTCGAATCGCTAGAGGAGCTCGTGCTCTACAACCTGGCAGGTTGCCCAGGAGCTTTGGCGAGTTCTGCTCGTAGTCTTGGAGCTGCAGATTTGTTGAGCTGACCCCATTCATGAACGCTTGAACAGCTTGGAGCATACATGATAGAAACCTCGTTTGGTCGTCGAAAAACTCTCTCAATCTTCACCTTTCTCACTGCACTTGCCACTCTCGCCTTTTCGCTCGTGGGGACCAAGGCTGGAGTTATTTTCAGCTCCATGTTGATCAGCATCAGCGCAGCTGCGATGTGTTTGTCAACCTCATCTTGGATCTACCTCTATCAACACCGTGCGACCATCCTGCTGACATGGATCCCTTCTCGTCAATCCAGATGCTGTGCTTTACGGCCTCACGCCCGAGACGTTCCCGACGGCGATCCGAGGAACGGCCTGTGGAACAGCTGCTGCGATATCTCGCCTGTAAGTCCGCTTTCTTGCCCTGAATTGGTCGAGCGTACGTCTATCTGACTGTTGGCTTCCATGAGACAGCACGGGTGTTATCGCCCCGCTTCTTACGGGATTTCTCTTGACACTATCGCCCTCGTTTCCGCTTTGGCTGAGTGCCGGAGTGTTCGTGCTAGCTGGAGGGTGTGCGCTAGGTTTGCCGTTCGAGAATGCGGCGGAAGTGCTGTTTGGTCGAGAGAGGGAGGATGGTGGCGAGCTAGATGAATGAGGGTCTCGATGAATCATGATTCCTGTCGTCGAGAATGAGAATGAATGCGACGAAGAAAGAAAGCGTAAGTGGAGACCAGGTATTGATGGTTAGCCCAGCCGATCAAGGGTTTCTAGGAAAGCCTCGCGCAGAAACTCAGAAATCCGCCTCCACCTCAACCACCTCACCCACTCTCCGTCCCCTTCACCCACACCTCACCTTCTACTTCATCATGGCCAAGATCAAAGAGAGAGGAAAGTCCGGAGGTAAGTCGCATGCGTTCTTGCTATGGGAAGACTTCCATGCGTGACGACGTTGGGCTCACCCGACGTGTCTGCTGGTTTCCCTTTCTCTTGCTTCGCTTAATTCTCTACCGTATCCTTCCATGTATCGCTGCCACTCCTCACAATCACCGCACAGCCGCCAAGAACTATGTCACTAGAAACCAGGCGCTCAAGAAGCTGCAATGTTCGCTTTCCGACTTCCGACGACTCTGCATCCTCAAGGGAATCTTTCCTCGAGTGCCGACCAACGCGAAGCGAGCCAACAAAGGGTCTTCTGCCCCGGCCTCGTTCTACTACCAAAAGGATATCCAGTACCTCCTCCACGAACCCGTTCTTGCCAAGCTGAGAGAGCACAAGGCGTTCGCCAAGAAGCTGAGTAGGGCTATTGGCCGTGGGGAGTGGGGTTTGGCTAAGGGTCTGGAGGAGAGGAGACCTGTCTACAGGCTTGACCATATTCTCAAAGAAAGGTACGTTCACCGTGCAAGCGAGTCAGCGAGTTATTCGAGCGACATGGGCGGAGGACGTGAGGGCTGACGATTGAACCAAACACCCAATCCCAAATTTCTTCGATTCGAACACCTTCGCTCCTTGGCCGCTACTACACTCTTATCTCGGCTTTGCTTCCATCAGATATCCCACCTTCCCTGATGCTCTCCGAGACCTACCCGACGCCCTTTCGCTCCTCTCCTTGTTCGCCCTCCTCCCGACCACCCCAACACCCACCTCAACACTCCCCTCAACCCTGCCTGCCAACTGCGCTCGGCTCATGGCCGAGTGGAAACTCTACATCATGCGATCTAAGTGCCTCAAGAAGGTCTTTTTCTCCATCAAGGGTGTCTACTACCAGGTCGAGATTGCCGGCGAGAAGATTACCTGGCTTGAGGGTTACGGTTTCTCGCAGCACGTGAGTGGACGCGACTTCTCAACCTGAACGACTTGCGGACGGCATCGAGCTGATTCGTTGCAATCCCTTTTCCTCGCAGGTCCCAACAGACGTCGACTTCCGAATCCTTCTCACCTTCCTCGAGCTTCACCAGACCCTTCTTGGCTTCGTTCTCTTCAAGCTCTACACCGACATCAACCTCGTCTACCCACCTCCCCTCGATCAGTCGAAAGATGACGCCGGTGCTGGATACGGTGCCTTTGTTCTGACCGAGAAGCCTAAGACGATCAGCGAGTCTGTCGATGCTGAGTCCTCAGGAACGAAGAAGAAGATCACCGCCAAGGAGGTCAAGAAGGGTATCAGGAGCATCACCGCCAACTCCGGAATGGAGGTGGACGAGGATGTTCCCGCTCCGGCCACCAAGTCTTCAGTCACCGTCGAAGACGAGTCAGCCGAAGACTTCGTCGAGCAACCATCGAAATCTAGCGACCCTTCCACTTCTGCCAATCTTCCCACCTTCTCGTCGCTGTCTGCCTCTTCTTCGTCCTCTCTCACCACTCTCTTCTCTCCCTACACCTTCTACATCTCGCGGTCCGTTCCTCGCTCAACTGCCGAGTTCATCCTTCGGTCTTTCGGCGCTGCTCGAATCGGATGGGAAGAATCTTCACTCGGTCTGGGCGCCGACTTTAGCTCGCCTTCCGACCCAGCCATCACCCACATCATCGTCGATCGACCTGCCTCAGCCACCGGCACTTTCACTTGGACCGAGGGAGGGCTCAAGGAAGGCGAGGAGGACAAGCGAGCCTACGTCCAGCCTCAGTGGATCGTCGACTGCGCCAACGAGGGTCGACTGCTGCCGACGGACGAGTACAAGCCTGGAGCCGTTCTCCCACCCCATCTCAGTCCGTTTGCGAGCAACGAGTCGAGAGGGTTCGCGAGCGACTCGAGGAATGCTGGTACAGAGGGAGAGGGTTCAGGTGTACTCGACGAGGATGCCGCTGGCGAGAGCGACGAAGCTTCCGATTCGGATGAAGATGAGGAGAAGGAGGGGGACGACTCGATGACCGGCGACGCCACCCCATCTCTGCCTCCAGCACTACTGGCCTCCTCGCTCGATCCGAGCAACGCCCTCCTTCTACACTCTGCTGAGCTCGAGGCCGAGACCCTCGGTACACCACTTGCCACCTTCGAAGCCGACCTCGCCAAGGCGACCAAGGACGCCGTCAAGTCTGGCAAGAGCAAAGCCAAGGGGAAGAAGGTTGCCGAGGAGGATGACGAAGATCTCAGGAAGATCATGATGAGCAACAAGCAGAAGAAGTTGTACGAGAAGATGAAGTTCGTATCGACCCCCTCATTCGTCCGCGTGCCTGATGTCGCTCGCTAGGCGAAGTCTTGTCATCATCAGTCTGCCAGTCATTGACCACGTCGATCCTTTCCTTGTCGTTTCCTTCAGCTACTCTAACAAGCAAAAGTCGGACGAGCAGCTCAACTTGGAGCGAAAGCGAAACCTGATCAAGAAGGAGGAAACCAAGTCAAAAAAGAAGGCCGCTGCCTCGACCAAGAAGGCGAAAGCATCGGCCTAAGAGGAGTTTTTTTTCTCGGGATCGCATCCCTTGTCGGACCTGGGTCTTGTCTCTCTCGCGCTGTCTCGATTGGGTGCCGGTCGATTTGTTTTCTTTCGACTGCTAGCTAGTTTCTCGTTGTGATTTCTCTTGTTCCCTCTTGTGCGATGACGTTGAGGGATCGATACATGTGTGCTATAAGATTGACAGCTGATGACTCAGTCAAGACAAAAGAAAATCACCTGCAAGTCCACAAGCTTGAGATCAACCAAAGCGGACTCCTTAAATCCACCCAACCACCAACTCCCCTTGGTACAGACCCACTCCTCCCTCTCCCTCTGCCTTGTGCCTGAAGCTCATATCCCATCTCTCCACCGAATCCAGATCATACAACATGGCCGACATCACCGCCGTCGCGAGACAGTTCACCGGTACAGAGTCCTCTTCTCTCAACAATTCCTCATCTTCTTGTCAACCCATCCTCAATAACCTCCTCATCCTCTGCCCCTCTCGCCTTGCTCAATCCCAGAGTACTACTACTCTCTCTTCTCTACCAACCGACCTGGTCTCTCCGCTCTCTACGTGAGTACAGACTTTCCGATCAACAAGAGAGCTACTCCATCCGCACTGACCAGATTCTATCCAACTGCTTTGTTGTCGTTCGATTATCGTGTCGTCGCTTGTTGTCCGTCCTCGCGCCCTCAACACCCCGTCCTTGCACCATCATGCCTGGGTCTTGATCGTCTAGCGGCCGATATCGATGCTGTCCTGGGAGGACAAGCAATTCCTCGGCGGAGACAAGATCGTTGAGCACCTCGTCGTACGTCCTCTTACAGCTCCTTCATCCCGACTCAGATTGCTGCTTGATCTAAGCTCAAGTTACAGGTTGACATCAACAACGACTGACGATTCGCCTGCTCTCTTCTGTCACCGCTTGCTGTCTATCCGCTTTTCAACTCAACAGGGTCTGCCTTTCCAAAAGGTTCAGCACAAGATTGTCACCACCGACGCTCAGCCTTCCCAGCCTGGACAGGAGCACCTCATGGTTCTCGTAACTGGTCAGCTCATCGTGAGTGCTTGACCTCTCCTTCTCTCGGGATCGGGCTCTACCCTGAGCAACCTACATATCGGAGCGCGCTCTTGTCGGAATCTTCCCCTCGGCGAGCATTTACCTGACATGAGCTTCTTCATTTCCTCCGTGCTTGCCATGACAGATCGACGACTCTCAGCCCCTGCAATTCTCTCAGGTCTTCCAGCTCATCAAGGAAGGAGAGACCTACTGGGTGTTCAATGACGTCTTCCGACTGTTTGTCCCTTTGTTTTTACGTTCCGTTCACCTCGACCCCGCTGTAGCTCAGACAGGCCTCACTCTTGCTTCTGCAGTGTCTACGGTTAGATACCTCGTTGGCAAGGGTAGAAGTAAGCTAATGGCGAGGAGAAGGATGCTCATTCCATCTGTGTTGAGATGTCGCATCGATCGAGGAGGCGGTATGGATGCAAAGGGAAAATTGAAGGAAGAGGGAAGGGTAGAAGAGGGGTTTTATTGGAGATCATCATGCTCATCTCCTGCACACCACCTGTCGTTGCCCATCACTCGAGCCTTACAGTATATGAGGCCTTGTAATGCAACCCGAAGCTGATCACGTTGGAGGCGTGCCCAGTCTCGGGCGTTGGATGCCGACACTGACTGAGCTGGTCGGATCGCCTGATGACTTTCGGGGCCTTTGAATAGCATATGATACAAGCGATTACGATAGTGAACAGTAAGATAGATTCTCCGCTTTGCCTCTAGACCATCAGACCCAACGTGGCGAGACCAACGCCGAGACCCGTCAGCCTCCACCAGACGTCCACCTTGAAGGCACCGCTCTCTCCGTCGACGTCGTTGAGCTCGTTTCGGTCGCAGAAGCAGGATCCTCCACCCTCTACACACTCTGTCGCGTTACCGTTCTCTAGACCGCACTTCTGTTCGAGAGTAGCCTCATCTGCCGTGCCGTTGTAGTTGGTGGGGAGTTGCGTCGAGTTGGCCTCTGCTCGGATGGTATCGTTGTAGGGGGTTGGATCGCAGTGACAGGAGCCGTAATGATGGTAGACGCCAGCACCGACGAGACCGGGGAAGAGGAAGAGAGGGTAAGGGTAAAATCCACCTCTGGTCCTGGGCACGATCGAGCCGGTCGAACCGCGCGATTGGAGTGGGGCGACGGAGTAGGGTGGAGGGGAACCGTTCTTGGAGTAAGGAGGTGGTGCACCTTTGCTCGATCCACTGCTGGTGCCACTGCTGCTGCCTTTGCTCGATCCACTGCTGCTAACACCTCCTCCGCCCCTCCCGCCTCCTCCGCCACCTCGGAAGTTTGAGATTGAGCCCGATCGGAGGGGAAGTGGGAGGGACTCGACTGGGAAGGCTAGCGAGATGGTGGAGAGGAAGGATATAGACAGGAGGAAGGAGGAAAGGAAGTGCATGAGAGTTTATGTGGGGTGAGCTGATTTGGGAAGTGGTAATCTGATGTGGTTAGATGGGTTGAGTGTCAGCTGGGGGAATAGATTTTTATGTGGGATGAGCTGTTGGTAGCTGTGTGAGTGATGGTTCAATCGAGGGAGGGGATGCTCGATATACATTTTTCAACACGTCATTTCATTTCGAGAATAGGTCTTGGCAGACGGATCCCTCGGCACCCAGAACCTTTCGAAGATCGGCAGGGGAATCCTGTCGAAAATCAGCTTCAGTCCTTGGCCTTCCCGGGCTGTCCCGCTATCCACCTGTCACTCCACATCCCACTCATATCAAGCACTTCCTTCTCCATCCACCGGCTCATTGCGCACAGGCGAAAGAAAAAAATAAGAAAACAAAAAAGAGTCAAGAGTTAGATCGTCCAACGTCATCTCCTAGCCATCACCACCAGTTGACCTTGCTATGCATACACCTCCCCTCCCAGCCACTCCCAGCTTCCATCACACCTCCACTCAGCCACACTCCTGGCCTGACAGACTAACCACGAGAAATCAATCCAATCCTTCAAACCGACAGAGCTCGACCAGTTCAACACCCGACCAACGTCAATCCGACATCCTCACCGCCCTCGCCAACAAGGACAGCAGCCGTCTGCTCGATTATGGCGCTTCCCAGGGGGGTCTAGGCCCTGATGCTGTTAGGAGACAAGTCTGGTGAGTCGTACATCCTCTACTGGATGTGCGAATTCGAGAAGCACGAGAGATGGCAGAAATTCTTTAACGTCTCTCCTTCTCTTCTCCCTCAGGGCCTTCTTCCTAGGTGTGGAGCGAGAGCCAGAGAGGAGTCTCGAGAGAGACGACAGCTCCGACACGTCGACATCTTCCATCCAACCTTCAGTGAGAAGCGCATTCAAGCCCAACAACCCCTCACTCCCACCTCCCTTGGGTCCTGTACTCTCCCAGGACCAGGACGATTCCATCTTGTCGTCCCCAGCGAGTCGTAATGTCCTAGATCGCTCTCCCGGTACATCCATCTCTCAGTCCTGGATCGAATCCACCGACCATTCGACATCGACCGACTCCAGAGCTTCCTCACAATCACAATCTTCTTTTCCAAGTCCATCACATACAGCTTCAACTCTTCCAACAGAACACTCCATCTCAGCTTCCAACGGCTCAGTTTCTTCTGACGACGACAACGACGGCGACCAAATCACCCGTCCACTCAACGTCAAGGATGGTGTCATGGCGTCTTCCTTTGCGGAACTCATCTCTTCGACGACGAGCTTAGGTCCCTCGCATACCATTCATCATGCTGATCATGACGCCTTGGGGCGTCACAGAGAAGGAGGCAGCAGTCGGGATGGAAGCCGACCAGAAACTCCCATGCTCTCCGCTAGCAACGCCTTCGAGACCGACGCGTCCTTGCTCCTCGATATCCCGTCATCATGCCATTCCTCGACTAGAATGGAACTGAATGTGCCAAGTCAATCGTCCAACTCGACCATCCCAGCCTCGTCAACGCGGCCTAAAACTCCATTCACCCCTTACCTCACACGTCAATCACCACCATTCACCCATCCAGACGAATCACAGATACACCTCGATACGAACCGAGCCTTCGTAGCCTATCCCCCCTCGCTCCGAGCCTCTGAACGAGATGAACTGAAGCAAATTCTGGATGACCTCATCGTGGGATTCTTCAGGGGAAGAGGGAAAGGATTCGGGTATTTTCAAGTCGGTCCCCTTCCCACGTAATCGAGTGACAAGTCGACTGGGAAGACTGATCACACCCGCCTTGTTCAGGGATACCACGATATAGCTTCTGTCATTCTCCTCACCTTCTTCCCGCTCTCGACCCTTCTCTCACCTCGCTCTATACGTCCATCCGTCTCTTCGGCGAAAGAGGCGACCTCGACTGACGAGTACAAGCAACTCGACAAGAATGAGACCGAAGCACGGGCAGAGACTTGCATGGCCTGCTTGGAGAACCTGAGCTGCTTCCGAATTCGAGACGCAATGGGCAACGGACTCGAGCCGATCATGGGCTATCTGAGGTAGATGTCAATCACTGATCACCGCCAAATGCTGCGATTCTCCTAACAACCTGATCCTCTTGGTCTCTAGGCTGACGAAACGAATCCTCAAAGCGCTTGACCCTCAACTTGCCAAGATTGTCAACCAGTATGTATCCTGACCATCTTCAACTCGAACTCGACGTCATCAGGTTCTCAACGAATCGCAACCGGTCTCCACTCATCTCCCAAAAAGAGCAAATCCTCTACCTTTCTTTGCTCTCTCCCAACTTCTCACTCTCTTTTCGCACGATGTCGAGTCCTTGACAATCATTCAGCTCGTCTTTGACTTCCTACTCGGGCGGAACCCAGCGATGGTCATTTATCTTGGCGTCGCCGTTCGTACCTTGCTCTCTACAACCTCATTTGTTCGTTTTCAACACTGAACGATGCCATCTTCTTCCGAACAGATCATCGAATCCAAACGATCGACTCTCTTCACCCTCGAACCAACCCTTGCATCTGATCCCGGCATTCTGCATTCGTTCTTATCCCGACTACCGCCTCTCCTCGCCAGTTCACCCACCGAATCTACCCCGTTTACGGCTTCCGCTTCCACCCCCGACTCCTCACCTCAGATGGATCCTGGCGATTACGATCCACCACCTCAACTTCCGCTCGTACTTCCCGATCTGTTCGCCAGGACGCTGGAAATCTGGAGAGACTTCCCCTTGGAAAGTCAAAGTGTCAACGTCACTGACATCATGGCGAGTGGAAGCTGCGTGTTCACGTTCAAGGATCCATCGACCACGGGAACCGACAACATCGAGGAGGGATTAACGAAGAGAACGGAAGACGATCAATTCCTCGAAGCAGAACGAATCGTCAATCACGTCGAGTTGATCGTCAACGTCGATTTCGAGGACGAGACATCGGATGACGAGGACAACGGTTACACCGAGAAGGAAGACAGAAACTCTCAAAAGGATGACAAAACATCCATCAAATCAGGCAGAACTCATTCATCATCATCAACAAACAAGAAACGCTCATCATCATCATCAATCGATTGGGTCAAAGTACTATCTGTAGCCATCGCTATCGGAGCCGTCGGTGTGGCTCTGACGTATTCGACCACGCATGCTTCATCCCCATCGTCCTGGTGGAAGAACCTCTCCAAGGGAAGCTGGACAGAGGTGCTGGGGGGTGGAGTTTTGTTAGAGGAGATGGCGGGTGAGGTACTGGAATGGGGAAATTGAAAGCAGCGAAAGGTAGTTTTTCATCACCATCGTGGATCTGGCTGACGGGGGGAACTTTGAAACGATCTCATGTCTGGTTTTTTTTTTTTTCTTTCGCCTTCTCACCCATAGACCTTATAGGTTAGAAAGGTCAGAGAAAGAAAGAAAAAAAAAGAAAAAAGGACGACGGAAGGAAGTGGACGAAACGTCACGTTCGCTCTTCAGGTTCACGTATATACCAAGCAAAGAGTCCAAGATTCAAAAGAAGAGGGTATCATCTGTGGTGATGTGAATCAAATTGAGAAAAAGAAAGTTATTGATAGGGTCGTAATACCAGGCCATGCATGGGATCAAAGCTGAGGTAAGCCAAGGTAAGGAGACAGGAAGAGACAGAAAGGAAGAGAAAGAGAGAGACTGGGGGGGGGGGGGGAGAAGAGACGATACAAGTGAGGAAGGAAAGAAATCGACGATCAAACTGCGGAGGGGAGAGCATCCTGGGGAGAAACAAATCCTTTGGTCTGTGTGTCGACCGACGATGACCCTTCGTACGGCAGAGAATCGAAGAATCTCATCGACTTTGACCTTCCTCTTTCTCCTTCTCCTCCTTCTGTACCCCGACCATCTTTCTGCCTCGTCAGTACGTTACCGTCAGCATCGAGTCTGAGTGTCTGAAACCTGGTTTCGATCGATGTCGGTGAGACATTAATGGGTGTCGTCGATTTTTCGACATGTGTCGTGCCGACATCGAGAGACTCAATGTTGAGATTGAGAAGTATAGGTGGACCTAGTTCCAAGTTTGACGCTGTCAGGAGCGGATTCGTCGAAGACGAGAAACCAGGTGACGATGGTTGGAGCGTAGGTGTGTCGAACGTTTCTGAGATATCATCGAGAGAGATGTTGACGACAGGCTGAGTATCGTCATCCTCGTCGTAGAACGTTTGAAGAGGGTGGACGTTGTTGATGCAAGAACCAGATGAGGCATTCTGGGTACGTGCGGATAAAGGAGTTGAAGATGGGGGAGGCGAAGGAAGTGATGTTCCGTTGGTTTGACCAGTGATGATGCCAGAAATCGATCTTCTAGCGGAGACCAAATTCGAGAGCGAAGTAGAGGGAAGGAATGTACTGGGAGCGTGTCGCGGCTTTGGACTTGTCGTATCTAGTGGTGAGGTACTGCTACTCGTTGTGGTTTTTGTGAAGGCGGTCGTGGCATCCGATGAGGATTCGAGTCCTCCTCGGAGGATTTCTGTGGAGGACAGAGACTTCCGCCGAGTAGCGGTTTGAGGGAGCGAGAAGAAGGACGAGAGACGGTTTTTACGCTTGTGTGTTGACTCGAGAGGCTCAGTAGATCGTGTGACCGCGTTGGGACGACAAGGTGACGGACTTGTCGGGTGAGCAGGATGGACCGCTGAGGATGTTGGAACCTCTGTAGGTGAAGGAGTCGATGGTGATGGCTCTCTGGAGATGAGAAGCCATTCGGGATGAGCAGAAGAGGTTCCAGAAGTAAAGAGACTAGAAGTTCCTATCGCGGCTGGGAGTGACATGGCTACTGAAGGTTTGAGTTCGTAGAAGGCAAACGTAGGAAGCGACCGAGCGATCACAGGATCGAGTAGCATGGAATCGGAAAAATAGATAAACGCTTCATCGACACCTCGGACCGAAATTTCTGTGATGTCTGGCACCATGGTGTCGGGTCCAACGTCATCTCCGCGTTCCTGCTGTTTGTACGGGGGAGACGAGGGATCTGTAGTGGAAGTCGATGAAAAGCCTGGTCCACTATTCCCTTCACCGTTGAACGAGGGCTCATCCTCTTTGTTGCTCTCCTTGAGGATCCGCTCAAATTCCGCCGATCGACCAGAAATTCGCTTCGGACCCATCTGAGCAAACGAGAGGTTTTCTCCAATCCGAAGGGAATTTGCGGAAGTAGACTCGCCGAATCCGAGAGAAGAGAATGCATCCCATGAGGAAGTTGGCGGTGCGAGTGGGGAGTTCGAAGGGAAGGGCGAGTTTTGGTTTGAGGTAGGTGGTGTCAACAGGAGACCGAATTCTGAGAAAGTCGGGTTGAAACTGGTGGGCGGAGAGGATGGCCGATTAGCAGACAAAGCCTCGGACATGGAACCGAGGGATCTAATGTCTGATCGTGATGAAGGTGAACGGTGGAACGTTGAGGATGAAGATGATGCAAGACGATGACTCGAGGCTGGGGGTGTGTCGTAACCAAACGTTGAAGGAGATCTAAACGGCCGGTACATTGGCTCTTTTGGCGTCACAACAGGGCTACGTCGGTCGGCAGGCGGAGGTGTAGGAGAGGCGTAGGGATAAAGTCTGTTGACCAGTTGGATAGACTTGATGGTGTCCGTGGTGAAGATTTGAGTCAGATCGGTGGATCTGTCTTGTACTGCCTCTTCTTTCCCGGCACGGTCGAGCCGGGCCTGATCCTTGAGCTGCTGCCATCCGGTCTGATGAAGAAGCGAGATGACTGGAACGGAGCGTAAAGCGTGTTCGGCGAGGAAGACGGGGTCCATTTTTTGTGGTCGAAGAGGAGAGGGCATGCTGGATGGGAACCTTATTCTTATATGAAGAGTGGTTCGAGACCGAACCTGGGAGCATGAGGCTCCAAGCATTGTGGTATCGAGCTCAGGGTCCATCGTCCGAGGAGAATAATTCGCGATGAGTGGAAGCAGGCGAGTGGGAATCTGATATTTGATTGATTGGGATCTGAGATGAGCGCATGGATCAAACGATCAGCGGGATATCATGTTGGAAACCATTTTTATCGTGGGACAGACCTAATGTAGATGAGCAGCAGATGGTACATCATCTCTCCACATTCCTTCACCTGTGAAACCAGTCCGTCGAGCTTCGTCTTCCGCTCCCCCTCACTGAGCACCCAATAGCCTATGAGGTTCGTCAAGCTGGCCGCTCCAATGCCAGTTGTTTCTTCGTAAGCCGAAGCTGCCATCATCAAGTCTAACAGAGCGGTCAGTAGCCTTTTCTCGACACACTCCTCTACGCGATCCCAAACGTCTAGTTGATAACCATCTTCCTTCTCAGCTCGGGATACACCATGATAGAATTGAGCGACCTGCGATGGAGATTCCAGATGACGGACGGAGAAGAGGAGCACGGCGATAAGCTCGTGTTGTTGGGATGAGTACTTGAGTTCGGTGAGGAATAGCTCAAAATGAGTTGGCGGCTCGAGAAGTAGGGTGGATGGAGGCGAGGCAGGAAAGGTTGAGGGTCGTTTGGACTTGAGGAAATAGGTGAGCAGGAGGCTCTGTTGGGCTGGAAAAGGGGGCGGCGTGCGAAAGAGACCGGGAACAGAGAGGCCTAGGAAAGAAGCGACATGAGTCACGTTCAAGATTCGTAACAAAATACTCTTCCTACTCACCCATATCTCGAACCTTCCTGCCAACGAGCAAAACAAGTTCTTCGACTTCTGAACAGCTCATCACCGTCGACTCGACCAGACTGATATCAATCTCCCTCCTCTCCGAATCCGTCATCTCCACCTCCTTCCTCTTGCTCCTTGTCGTCACGAACGAGCCACTTCTTTGACTAGCAGCCGAGGATGAATCAACCTCAAGTGCGAGTTCGACCCTAGGTGGGGCGAGGAGAGGTGACGAGGATCGCTTGATTGCTGCGGGAGGAGAAGCAGCAACAGCAGGTGTTGGTTGCGAGGGTGTCGAGCTAGTGCCGGTTTGCCAGGAGAGTAGACTTCTGGAGGAGATAGACCTTCGCTTCTCTGGGGGAGTAGGGCGAGGGGATCTGGAGATGGGAGGAGGGGTTCGAGCGTCCAAGATTGGGGATTGGGCGGGAGTGGAACCGGAGGACGATGAGGATGAAGGAGAGCTAAATGTGCCCTTGATCCTTGAGAGGAACGACATGGGACAGGGGTACAGTCTCTGGGGCGAGATACAGACGGCTTTGCTGGTGGGTCGATGTGAGGAGGAGGGAAGTTGATGGGAGTTTGGACCCCCCTCCTCTCTGCTGCGCGATCCAGGTCAGATTCTTTTCCCGATTATCGTCTTCTAAATCATGACCGTCATGGGATATCCGAGGGAAGTATGATTGGAGTCCTATTCAGTCCAATCGGATAGTCCAAGAGAAATTGGGCAACGAAAAAAAAAAAAAAAACTAGCAAGAAAGGAAGCCATACGGAAGACAATACACGCTATTGCAAGAGGACACAAGTAGAAAGCCGAGACCGAAGAGAGGAGATCTTTGGCTGAAGAGACATAATTGTTGGGGAATCGGAAAGAATGTTTGTGTATGTTTGGGATCCTAAGGGTTGGTAAAGAAGCAGAGGGTATAGAGATGAATACGAAGCTCATCTACACCTTTGGACTCGTGAACGAATGGAGAAGGGAAACACGAGATATAGCTATATGAGAAGAACTGGAAGGGTCCGTGAAAGAAGGTGACGAAGGGCAATGCCAAACAAAACAGAAAAGAAAAAAAGAGACTGGACCAATGCAGAAAAGAGCTCAAGACGAGTTATCACCCATCTCGCCGACCATGCTAGCTCTGAAAGGATTGTTGCTTGATCTGTTGGCCTGGCTCGGTCCGACTCCCCGGATCATCGACGAGGACTCGACCTTGGCAGCATACCCTTGAAGGAGAAGATTCGGGTCGACGCCGGATTGAGATGGTGGAGCGGGGAAGTATGACGAGATGGCTGAGGAGGGAGACGAGGCCGATCCAGCTGCTCGAGGTGGGATGGAGAGAGGAGGGGAAGGGAAAGAAGTATTGGCAAGTGTCTGGGTCGTCGAGTTGTACGGCCGAGGAGGGATGATGGTGCTCGTGTGAGTCGAATGGTTCATGGCTGTTTGAGAAAAGGGATAAGCATTGAGAATGTCAGCGGGAGTCAAACAGATAAAGACGAAAGAGATCCTATCATTTAGACTAACTCTTCGCATGGGGCATTCTGCTCACTCCGCCGTAGGCATCCTCTACAGCAGCCTCCATACTAACGTCACCCAACACCCAAGGACCTTGTTCCTGCTCAGGACTCAACGCCATATCGGGACTTTCCCTACCAAGTCCACTTGATCCATGGATGCTTACGCTCGGTCGAGTTCCCTTCGGACCTGGCTGACCCCAACCTAGGCCAGACTGCCCACCAACCGACTTGGTCTTTCCATGCTGGCTGAACGCGCCCGATCCTGATGCAACGGAGCTTCTGTTCGGGGTTGAGGCTGATCCTTCGGCGAATGAGACGACTCTGGATCGTCTCTCTTGAGTGAGGAACACGCTCGTCAAGGGTCTAGCGAAGCTGGCTGGGGTTTCCGACATCTCTTCGACAGCAGCATCCTGGTTGTAAGTCGGATGGGCACTCGCACCCCGACCGGCCAGGTTGGGTCCCCCATAGAGCGAATCGGATTGTCGAGCGCCGTCGTGAAAGGTTGATCGTCGGTCATTTTGAGAGAGGGTGGATGATTTGCGAGGTGTGCCGGGACCCGTTTGGCCAGGTTGCCATGACTGCGAGATGACAGACATCCGGTTGTCTAGTGAGAGCATCGACGAATCGTCAGCCTGGTTTTCTCAATTTCTGCGTGGTGGGATAGGTAACTGACCGATAGCTTGTGACCAACGCTGCCTTTTCTTTGACTGCTTTGCACGAACAGTACGGATGTAGAGGAAGATGGCTGCACAAATGAGAACGATCTAAGGTTGCAGTCGAGATCGTCAGCAGCAAAAAGGAACTACGGCATAGCTGGAAGCGAGGTGGGCTCACGGGGAAGAAGACGGCAGCGAACACAGATCCAGCTGGAAGACCCTGAGTCTTGGTGCGATAGCTGGTGTAAATGGAGTCGGGTTTGGCTATTGAAGAAATCAAAGACACAAACGTCAGTTCTGGTCCTGTCGATTCGATGGAGGATGGCGAGAGGGATGGTCCAAACGCACAGGTGTCAGCTGCCGGAGCGGCTACCGTGCTCCCACCAGCGACAGTGCGACTGAGTTGAGCTGCAGGATAGGTAACTTGGAAGGCCGGTCCAGCGATGGATTCAGAGAGGAAGGAGGGGGCACTCGAGTCGGAAATGGTCATCTGGAGTTCGACTGCGGTCGAAGAGTTCCACCACTTGGGGAGAAGGGTAGCTGAGTAGGAGCCGGATGAGAACGGGACTTTGGAGAAGATCTGAGAAGAGATACGGCTCGTCAAACTTGAGGCAGAGGCGTGAGGAACCGAGAACGAAAAGGAACTACTAGACCCCTTACCTTAATGATTGGGTCGACAAGTTGAGGCGCTCGAAGCGTGAGATCGACGTTCTGAGCATCCATGCAGCTCGGATCCCATGTGAACTTGAGTGGACCGGTTGAGGCATCGAAAACAGTTGAGGCGTCGGGATATGTGTAGAGGGTAGAAGAGCATGATCCGCTTGAGGCTGCTGCGGGACAATCAAGTATTGGCGTTATCGTCAGCAGCTATTCAGAAGTTCATGATTCAGCGACATGATGCAGGGAGCAACATCGCTACTTGAAGCCGTCCAGATGTTGCTACCCGCCTTCCAAGAAAAACCCCCTATGTCGGGGACAACGCGTCGGGCTCCGATCGCTCTTCGACCACCACCCTCAAGAAAGCCTCGGATTCGGAGCAATAACTCACCTCGAGATACCAAGGGGACTTTTCCTACTAGATTCGCCAGCTTGTGCGTGTGCGTGCGTTGTCCAGCCAGTCCGACCCGGAAGGAAGCAAAGTCTCGGTCAATCGCGGATGACATGAGATGAGTGCGAAAAGGGGCCGAGAAGATCAAGAGTTTGAAGGGAGGGGACGTATGGGCGAGCGAGAGAGGCGAGAGGAAGGCAGAAGAGTGGGCGGATGGATGAGAAAGGGGGGTCTGTGCGTTTGTTGACACAGGTGAGTTGCGCTAGTTTGAGCGTTTATACGATTAGCGTGTGGTCGTTGGGATACGGAACAATGAGCGAGTGTAGAGAGGGAGGGTGTCAAGGAATGAGGGAAGCAGAGAAGGATCGAAGGGCGCAAGGGTATCGTTGGGATGGTGGGAGTTGAGAAGCAAAGCGAAAGAAAGGGGGAGGCTCTAGCTCGATCGCAACACAATATCAAGCCCCCTCTGAAATTGACTCGCGTTTCTCTTCAGCTTCGGTTTTTACCGACCGGCCATCTGGTCAGGCAAAGCATCGTTGATGACACATCGTCGAGTGAAAGGCGTACATCCATTAATAATCAGGTTGTGCTGCTTGCCTTTGGAGTCACACATTGTCATCCTCTAACCTCTGTCCATCGTGGCATACGCTTCTCCTACAGTCCTTCCTCGCTCTTGCCGGTTTCCGTCACCAGCGTCGGGGTATCGGATGCCACGTACGATAGACCGTCCTTCTCGGCGATAGCCTTTTCGATCTCAACCAAGAACACGAGGAGCTCTGCCGAGGAGGGCTCGAACGAGAGACCAAGTGTGATGGCCCTGGTTCAACCCAAGCACGGAAAGCAAGGTTATATGAGTTCGGCCCAGTAGGTGGTGAGTAAGGCGCAGCTCGTAAGGAACAATCATCACTCACTCCTTGGCCTCTTGCGGACGGTCTAGCCCCAGAAGAGCCCTGTAAATTGAGAGGACCAACCACCAATACATGCGAGAGTCAGATATAGCTAGAAGTAAGGTCATAGACCCCAAGACAAAGCATGAACGAACTTGGCTTTTCTGAAATGTCCCTTGGACCACGGCCTCTTGATCTTGATGACCGCCTCGGCATCCGAATAACTTGCAGGATACTGGACAAGCATCAGGAGCGCGACAGGGAGAACGCGACGTGAGCTTCAGATCAAGCAAGCAGAATGTATACGCTCAACTGACATCGCCCATTGCCGCATACGCCGCCGCTCGGTTGCACAATACGACTGCCAACTCGTCTCTGCGAAGAGCGGCCATCTCCCAGGGCATTCGTTCGCTCGCAATCTTGAGAGCAAGGGTATAAAGTCCAACGCTCGCTCCCCACTGACGAGCCTTGAACTTGGCGTTTCCATCGTCCTTGATCTTTGCGAGCTGGATGGACCGGTTCTTATCGACATTATGCGGAGGTGGTGGGATGGCGGAGGGTGGAGCGAGTGCAAAGAGGGCGGCAAGTGAGTTAAGTGAATTGAGAAGAGTAGGCAAAGGGGGATCGATGGTGGTTGATATCGAAGGGGCATTGGTGGAGGGAGGATTGGGTGAGAGGGAGACGCTGGGTGGGCCACTTTCTGATGCTGATTTGATGTCGATTGGGATAGGATAGAACGGCTGTGAGGTAGTATTTGCGTGCAAGGGGAAGGACAGGAAAGTGAAGGAAGAGATGTCAGCTCCAGACATTACCCCATCTCGACACGTCACGGCGGATGAACTGGCTAACCTCTTGATCAACCGAAGGCATGCTGAGAGCTCGTTGGAGGTTCATCTGCTTCTGCTGCTCGAGATGTTGAGCAATCATCATCTGTTGCTGCTTGATTTGCTCCGGAGAGAGCTGTTGTGGAGGGCCTTGGCCTGGTTGAGGAGGACCTTGAGGGGGAGCCTAGGTGGAGAAGGCAGGGGAAGCAGTCCGGAGTCAGCATGGAATCAGGTTTAATGTCACTGGTTGGAGATGGACGAACGACTGTAGCCATAGTGAGAATGAGTGATATTGAGGCCAAGGTCGAGGTAAAGGGCCAACGCCGGGCCAACAACTCGACACCGTTCAAGGGAGGAACGATCCTCCGGTAAATTACTTATTTTCTACCCGACACCCTACCGCTAGCCAGATAATTTTCTCTTCGGATTAACGAACGAAACAATGGCCTCTTCACGATCCGGTTCGGGTACGTCGGTCCCTAGGATATCGTGAGCGAGAGGAAAATGAGATTTGCAATCGATTCCATCATTCTCCCATCCCGTCTCTCCTTCCCCCTCACCACCCCCGCCTCTATCCGCTTTCGATCTTCTTTCTGGTCCCTCGCATGTCACCGACCTCGAGCGATAACCAATCGGCTCAGTCTCCATCCGAAGAAAAGGTCAAAAGTGTTGCGAAAAAGTCAGTTTCGGCTGAGCCCTCAGAGCTTAGATATCTCTCCTTCCCTACCTCTCCTGCTTCTACCCCTCCATTTTCTGCCCGGGTCATCTGCTAACTGCTTGATAACTCCTATAGAGCCTGCAAGAGATGCAGATCCCTCAAGGTATCCCATCCGACTTGATCGTAGTCTATGCCCGCGGGATTTCTCAACTGCGCATGCTCACGACTCCCAACATTTCGTTCCCAAAGGCCCGGTGTCCGGGACCTTCAGCAGAAGGTGACAAATGTGACAAGTGCGTCAAGGCGGGGACTGAGTGTCTGTTTGAGGAGCATAAGCGAGGGAGGAAACTGGGAACCAGGTGAGCCCTTCTCTTCTCGGGTTCGAGCGCCGAGTAACAGCTTCGCGTGCTTGTTCGCCTGCCTTTTGGTATTTCAGCTCGTCCAGAACTCATCATGACTATTCTACTTTACTTTGTGACGAATCGAGACTGTCTGATCCCACAAAAGCACTCATGCGGATGAAATCAGCCTTCGAAGTCCTCGTCGCTGCCAAAAGCCGTCAAGACGAGACAACTTCCTCGATCGACTCAGGTCCCGTAAGCGTGGCAGAAGCAGAGGAGATGCTTGCCATCGCTCGGACCTCAAGACACATACCCCAACAACCATCACCAGCATCGAGCTCCTTCTCGAGCTCAACGAATGACGAAGGTCGAGCATTCAAGGGGAAAGCTCGTGCTTCCAGCGTCAGCAGATCCCAAGTATCCAAGAAGCCTAGGCTAAGAGCAGAGGATAGTGAAGAGCAGCATGTCGGACAGGGGTCGCGTCAGAAGTCGGAGACAGGAAGGCGCACATCGTCATTCTACGAAGATTCACCATCATGGGACCAATCTCCCCCACAATCTCATCAGCAGCAACCCTATTACTCATATCAGCGGCATCACTCAAATCGAGGGCAGCAACAGCCACATCCTTCCTCGCTCTCCTCATTCGGCCTCGAGGATACGACCATTCGATCCCAATGCTCTCTTGCTCTCGCTTCACCCTCATTTCCCCTGCCTTCTCTCACATATTCCCAATCAATTCATCCACCTCGACCCTCTCAGGGCACACATCAACACAGCGAATCTACCACTAGGTCGACCACCCTTCCTTCGTCGTCCAGGGGCCGAGATGATGTTCGACACGCACCCATCTCGTCGAACGTCCCAGCTCAATACTTTCCTTCGCATGCTCCACAGCAGCAAGCCTTGTCCCAGCCCCTTCAGTCGTCTCAGTCTTTCTATCAACGATACATGCAGAACTCTCGATACAATCTTCCCCAATCATCCACTTATGCACCTTCTCAGCCAGTGTATTCCCCAGAGGTACTACCCTCATCGTCAAGCAACTCAATCGCATATGCACCGCCTCCTTTAGCATCTACCACCACCTGTCTTTCCTTTGACGATATCGGCCCTTCTTCCAGGTCGGCGTCGTCCCTCAAGCGGTTGCTGGCACCGTTTCCGCCACCGGGAACTCCCAAGACATCCGGAGATGACTTGCCGACAGGAGGCAATCGACTCTCGACGCAGGATCCTGTCACTCTAGGCATCGTTACAGAGTCGGAGGCTATGCAACTTTTCGATCAGTACGTCTCCTTTCTCGCTTGTGGCTGGCATCAGACGGAACAATGTCACATTGGCTGAACATTTCGCTCTGTTCTCACTGTACCTCAACAGCTTTCACCGTCGTCTCAACTCTAACATCTACCTTCTGGACCCAATAATCCATACCCATGACCGGGTCAGACGACAATCTTCTCTACTCTATGCCACCATCCTCGCGGCAGCACTCAAGTTCTCCCCACCCCCTGTCTTCGATGCTATCAAGCACAGTCGGATCCTTGCCATCGCACGAGATGAGGTTAGTTTTCGGTCGATCTTAGCAGCTCCGACACTGGATCAGAGTTAGGTTGCCCGGCTGGCTCATCGAATGCTCTCAACCCTTCTATGTATAGATGCTCCACATCTTCAAGAGCAATGAAAAGAACGTAGCGGCTGTTCAAGCACTCTGTCTCATGACCGAGGTATGGCTTGCTTTTCGGATGCTAACCAGGGCAGCAGAATAACCACCCACTGAACCCGAGTCTCACCTCCCACTCAGTACCGAGAAGACACGGACGAGAATGGGTATCTGCTTCTAGGAATGGCGTGTCGGATTGCGCTCGACATTGATCTGGGAAGATCGGCGACCAAGAACGATGAAGCCTCTTCAGATGATCGGTCCGAGGAGGAAGAGAGATTAGAGAGGGACAGAAGACGAACCTACCTTTGGCTTAACAACGCTGAGCTAAGGTGAGTCGTATATCCGATCACTCTTCTTCCCTCTGCATGATTCTGACAAGTATCGTGGCAACTGCTCCCGTCGGCAGATTCTCTGGATGCAATCAAACATCGAAACCCACAGCGATGCCACTTGATCTTGCCATCAAGAACTCTTACAAATTTCACCTTTCCCCCATTCGAACTCTCTACGACGTTCGTCTCACCGCCGCCTGCGTCCTTCGACAGACTGTCGCGTCGTACTCCAACATCATCAGTGCTAATGCCGAACGTGCTACTTCGTCGCCCGCCATCTGCCTTCGTTCTCTTTTCGAGAATTTCGAGACCGAGATCGATCGATGGGAAGCTGAATGGAAAGCGGAGATACAGAAGACAAACGGTCACGGACTAGAAGGTCTCGAGCTCAGTGGGATCCACGCCAAACTCCTCGTCGCGCATCATTGGCTCTTTCAAGCCTTTCGTGAGCCGAACGTCATCTCATCAAGTCCCGAAGATTGGGAGAAGGAAAGACGAGCAGCTCTTGCAGCTTGCTTGGGAGGAGCGATCGGGATTTTGACACTGATGCTCGGGATGAAGGATGAGATCCTTCAGTGCCTGCCGGATTCGATACACCTCTTCTGCGCTTATGCGACATTCTTCTTGTCTAAGGTAAGCCTGACGCTCTCGGTCCTCTCCATATGCTCAAATCATGCCTCATCTTTGCTGAATCCGTCTCTGCCCCTCTGCCGATGATCCGACCGCACGTTCAATCCAATCTCTAGATGTTTGCCGCTCGCTTGCTCGACATTCAGCTCATCGATCGACAGTCCATTGCGCGGATCTTCGAGATCATCGCTCGAGCGGCCACGAAGCTCGAGAAATGTTCGTTTAGCGATTCGTCGACGTCAGCTTTGCACGGACGTCTTCTTCGAAGCTTGATGACGTTCGCGCCTACCTTACCTTCCCCTACAGTCCAAACGGCAACGATGGTAGCAAATGGAGGATGTTGGGCGCGTGATGGAGAGAGAGGGAAGGATGGTTGTCAGATGGAACCTTCGTCATCGCAAGCAAATGCCATAGGTGGACGATCAACATCGACGGCCTCCTTCCGTCCTCGTGAACAGTCGAACCGGCCCGCTCCATCTGCTTCCATTTCTATCACTACCTCACTTGCCAATCCATCGCTCCCGAATTCATTTGGCTCGTCCGCAACCACCGTTCCCTACGATCCTCGATCTCTTCGATCCGTGACGTCGACGTCACTACCATCATCCTCTCCCTTATCCTCTTCTATATCCATGACTAGCAACGACACCGGCGCAAATCCTTCTCTGGCAACTTCCTCATATGCATCTCGCCCTCTTTCCGCTCTTCGTGTCGAACCTCAGCCTCAGCCTTGTCATTATCCATCAACATCATCTCAGCCGATCCAAAAATCAATACTGGGCGCTTCTTCTGGCCGGGTTGACAATACCATTCCATTCAATCCCATCGTCGCCCTCTCATCCCTTATCGATAGCAGCAGTGGAACCAGTTGCGGAGATGATACTTCTACCACGATGGTTTCGTCGACGCCGCAGACCCAACAGGGCGACATCCAGGACGTGGTATCGACTGGAGATGACGATCTGTTCGCATGGTCACCAGAGATGGGTAATTGGTGGATGGAAGGCGGGATGCTCGAACTTTTGTCGGGTCACGATTCTGTGGATTCGTTGTTGTTCGAACATTTTAGCTTTACTCCACCGACTTGATGAATGTCACCTTGATGATTTTGGTCAGTTGTGGATGGGATTAAGACGAAATCGATTGTTGAAGCGAAAGCAAGATTCTTGAAACCTGAATACTGCCTGAAAATCAAATGCTGCTCAGTTATGTCCATCGTGAACCTCGAATCGAGCATCGAACCACATTCATCATGTCCCAAAATCCTCAGCATCCAGTCATTCCCCAGACCGAACCAAGCTCAACCCAATCCGCAAAACGACCAAAATCATCCAAACCAAAGCAACCTCAGCAATCAGCCAAGCTTCGCGGTCTTCCTCAAGATCCACTCCCTATCAAACTCTCCAAGACCGTGTCGTATCTCCTTCGGCATGGTGCTGCGAAGGAAGGTTTATGTAGAGAGATGAGACCCGATGGATATCTTCCTGTTGATTCTCTGGTAAGTCGTCATCCGCAGTGAGGTGAATGAGAAAGACAGCAGGAGCATTGGACACGGTCGAATTGCTTATCTTAACGCCTTTACCTATTCTCTGCTATGGTTCGGCAAGATGTCACATAGATCATTCACTGAACCAAAAACGAATGAACGACTCCTCGACCTAGCGTTCCTCAAGGACATGGTAGCGTCTGACGCCAAAACTCGATTCTCGCTTGTTTACGGTTCCTCCCCTTCATCCGACAAGGCTTTGGCGACACTTCCTTCTCCAGACAGTCATAGTCATGGAACTTCATCGAGTCAAGGTGGAGAGCCAAGAGAAAATCGTCCTAGTGGCGGGACAGAGTCGGTAAACTTTGGGAAGGAAGAAGGTCGATGGTGGATTCGGGCGAACCAGGGTCATTCAATCAGGGTTGAAGCTTTAGAGGAAAGCATGAAGAAGGTTGAAGCTGTCGAGGAAGCAGGCGTTGCTGTTCATGGGACGAGAAGAGAGTTGTGGGAAACTATTTGTGAGTATGATATGCGTTCCCATTCGTCCGTCCAACACACGATTTGACACTTGACTATCTCCCGATGACGATCCGCTAATCTTCCTGATACCTCGTCATGGTAGACGACAAAGGTCTTTCCAGGATGAATCGACAACACATTCACATGGCCCTTTCCCTCCCAACGACACCTGCTCCAGCTTCTTCCGACTTAATGAGGTCGAACCCGACCGATTCCGTCGACCCATCTTCCTCAACGAAACCGCCGGGGACTGACAAATTGGTTCCCGAATTGGCCGATGGCTCGATCCCTGTTCTCTCGCACAGAGAAGGCAAGTCGAAAGTCGTGTCAGGAATCAGAAACCAATCTACTCTATACATCTACCTAGATGTACCTCTTCTACTTTCTCGTGAGCACGTCAACTCGATACGCATGCGCATCAGTCATTGGACAAGATCTGACGTCAATGTTGATGAATTCCGACCAGGCTCTGTCCCTCTCTACGTCTCAGCGAACTCTGTTCTGCTGTCTCCAGGTGACCCGAGTACGCCTGGAGTGATTGGGCGGGAGTATTTCGTGCGTGCGGTGGATCGAAAGGATGGAAGGGTTGTTTGGTCTCGGGATGGTGGTCGCGATGAAATTGTCTAGGATGATTGTTCAAGTTGTGGGATATCTGTTGGTAGATATGACATGTACGCTAGTGGGAGAGATGTCATGGATGTTATCGCGAGAAAGGTGAATGGTAGCTAGGACATGTGGTACAAGGGGGGGACGTACTCATCAGCCAAACAGACGACCAACATGCTCAACTTTCCGACTCCTTCCCACTCAACATGGCAGTTACCAGGAGGTGGTAAAGCAATCGTTCTCTTCCTCGCATCCCTCGCTTCTTTCGTCGCTCAAGTCAGTACGACCAAAGAAACGACCAGACGCTATCATGTCCTGACGCGAGAATTCTTCCCTAGTCTGAACTCGCACAGTTCCTACAAACCACTCTCGGTACATTCCTGACATCGACGACATCCCCATCATCGCAATCATTCCTATCCTCCTCCCTAGTCGATAGGGGAACCCACCGAACGAGGCTAATTCATCCCCATCCATCGTCTTGTTTTCTCTCTTCGAATCACAACTAGAATACCAAAAACCCTTCACTACACTTTGGCTCGCTCACTCAACTTTCTCACTCCTCTTCCCCGTCCACTTACTCATCCTTCGATTCACTTCACACGATGAACCCAACGATATCACCCAACTTGTCAAGAATCTAGGCCAAGTCCTAACAGAACAGCTTCAAGCGCTGTCAGTCGAGTTTGACGATTCCTGGATGGGTGAAAAGGTTGGAGGCAGAGCCAGCGGTGGTGACCCAGACGACAGGACGATGACCGGGATGGAGAGAGGAACGTTTGGGTATCGAGAAATGAGGAGATTGTCTTACGTGGGACTGACGATGGCAGCTTTGATGTCGATACCAGCTGGGCTGTGAGACTTTTGTCACATCCATTCAAGTCCGCAGTCTACCCGCTCATCTGTCTTTTTTCTTCTCTTTTCATGTCGTCTTCTTCAGGTGGTACATCTCCGTCGCTCTCACATCCATGACTTCTCTCACATCCATCTACAATACCTCTGCTCTCTTCGCCTACCTGTTCAGTGTCCTTCTCCTTCCACGAACACGATCAAACTCGTTCCGAGCCCTCAAGCTCGTCGCCGTCGGTCTAGCTGGACTAGGCGTTCTCATCGTCGCTATCGGAGGAGCTGACTTTCAAGACAAGGACGGAAAAACTGCTGAGGAGAAAGAGAAGGATGATAACAGTGAAAAGGCAGAATGGATCGGGAATGCTTTGGCAATTTTGGGTGCAGCCAGTTATGGGTTCTACGAAGTAAGGGGAAAAGTCTGACTGACTTTTTCGAATTCATTCACATCATCGCTTGACCGTCTGGATTGATCGTCAAGTTTTTCTTTCTCTCTTTCTATCTTTGATCTTTACGCATGCCTCCCCCCCCCCCCCTCCTAGGTCTTTTACAAGAAATATCTTTCGCTTCCGCATCATCCTGATCGCCCCACCTCTTCTCCAGCGACTCTGCAACCTGATCATTCACCCACCACCATCGTTCCCGTTCGAACTACACCCACATTACCCTTTGCTCTTCACTCAACGTTTCTCCTCTCCCTCACTGGAGTTTTCACCATTCCTCTTCTCGCCCTCCCTCTTCCTCTCCTTCATATCCTCGGTTGGGAAACGTTCAATCTACCTCAGTCGATGGAGACTTGGGCTGTTCTCGGTGGTGTCTGCGCGTTAGGTATTGGGTTCAATGGAAGCTTTCTCATTTTGTTGGGAATCTGGGGTCCAGTTGTCGGTAAGTTCTCCATGAAGAACTCTATGATGCGGATGATTCATCTGATAATGCTTAATGTCAATCGACCCCCGCAATGCTCTTCCCTTACCTTCAAATCTCAGCATCCGTCGGCAATCTTCTGACGATTGTCCTCGTCGCTCTTACGGATTACTTCCTCCTCGGTGCCTCACTCTCGTTAGCGACTTTCCTAGGGGGTCTTCTCGTTTCACTCTCGTTCGCGGTCCTCGTCTACGACATGATCGCAGATGAACGTGAGGATCGTCTAGATGCAGCCGACGTGTCATTCATGTCTTCATCATCATCATCGAGTCGAGGTCATCGAAGGAGGAGATCTTCTCTCGGTGGCGCAGAAGGACGAGGAGAAGAGGAGAGATTGTTCAGTGGTGATGGAAATTCTGAGGAAGACTTGCGGAATTGATCGCAGAGTTTCAACGCTGCATGTAAGTTTTAGAGACATGTAATCTGAGATGACAAGATACAACATTGCTTGGAACATGAAGGCTGAGAGAGGAAAGAAGACAATCCCAAAGAAGAAAACGATGACAAACGACGATATGAAGAGGGGAAGGATTTGAAAAATTAAGGAAAAGAGCAGGGATAGCGTCATTAAAGTCGAGGAAGAGTCAGAAAAAAAAAACTCCTGTTACAGATAGAACATTGACGAAAGGTCAAGTCCGGTTCGAGGCCGATCAAGCAAGACTCTTTTCCGCCGTCACTCCATCTGGTCCAATTGTCACTCCCTTTGGTCCAAGTGCGTTCAATTTGAGGTCTCTCTCCTGATTGTGAACCCAGAGTGAATCCGATGCAAACAAGACGTCCATCGTCTCGAGCGTACGCTGTTTGAGCCCAATGATGAAGTCAGTATCTGGCTTTAAACAATGACCTAAAAGAAGAAGAAAGCGGGAGGAAACCGACTTACACCAGCAGTCTCGGGGTACCTGAGAACGAAGAAAGAAAGAAACGAGGCAAGTGAGTGAGCTTTCAAAGCCAACCAAAAACCTTGAGGATTTCAAAAGCATTCTTCTCGTGACTGACAAAAAGTAAATGAACGGGATGGTCGCAAAGTTGAGAAGACCAAAGAGGATGAATGTCCAGAAACCAATGGCGTTACTGTCAAAAGAAGAAAGAAAAAATTGAGGCCGATGAGGTTACATGCTCACTAGGAAGTAAAAATGTAAGAGAAATGACGATTCTTACAAGAGGAAATTAGAAATGGCAGTCACGATTCCGTTCCCGATACTCCAACCAAAGACGGAGACGGCACCTCCCTCTGCGATTTTTTTTTTTTGGAACAAAAACACTCAATCGTCAGCCTCGGACCGCCATGCGATGTTTTGTACTCTTGGCTTTTTTTTTTCAAAGGCCTTACTGGCTCGAACGAAAGTCGGGAAAATTTCGCAAGGATAAAGCTGATGAAGAAAAAGGAAATCCCCCCTCCAAGCGATTAATTAGGGACCAGACCGTGAATGTCATGTTGATTGACAGTCGAAAACGTACCCATGGGACCGTCAACCAACTAGCACCAAAGGTGGAAGTATACATAAAGACAAACGACGTGACGACTATGTAGTGATCAACTGTTGAGTCAGTCTTCCTTGTTACGTAAACGCTTCCTCAATGACGATTCAAGAGTGTACTCACCAGCTCCGAGCGAGGCTTGTAGATTACCGGATGTCGTCAAAACATAGTGAGCAGCGACGCCAGAGACCAATAGACAGATGCCCTTTCGATGCAGTAGAGTCAATATCAGCAATGTCTCGAGGCAAGTATTCAGGCCGATGTTTGTCCCATTCACCATGACTACAGCACCTGCATAAAGCGTCACCCTTCGGCCCACCCTGTCTAATGTGAAAACAGCTGTGAGGACAGAGAAGGCGTAGATAGTGTTGTTGATGCCACTGAGAAGGTCAGCTTTGTAGGCTGAATAGCCAGCCGACCGGAAAACGAGGGGAGAGTAGACCTGATTAATTTTAAGATGGTCAGACTCGATTCAAGGGTAAACTTTCAGCCCACATGAGCCAGCCTTACACTGATGACTCCGATACCAGTCAACTCCTGCATGATCTGAAGCCAGATGACAAGCCAAGATCTCCGTCGAAGATGGTATGCGTCTCCAGAGCCGAAGAACATTGCTCGATAAGTCCCAAGATGAGCATTGGCCTTTTCGATCTCGACGACAGTCAAGATCTGATGAGAAGGATGCGCGTCAGTGGGAGTCCTGGCAGAACAAGAAAGGTGGAGGAATCACCTCCTCGAGCTCAAACTGAACGTGGGGGTCTTGGCGATCCCCTGTCTCGGTTCGACAGACAGCTAGGACGTGATGAGCTTCTTCAACGCGACCTACTTTGGCGAGCCATCCTGTTGGTGATGGACAGCGAGCAGATGGTCAGCGAAAAAAAATATATCAGAAAATCAAACCGGTTTGTGTAACACGAGCGACCGTACGTGGAGATTCAGCTGATGTACAAAGATCCACAGCGGGATGAGAAAATATCAGCGAGGGATGATACATAAGATAAGAGTTCCTGGCAGTCGCAACGTACGGAAGAATGAAATGCTGCCAAAGATAATGAGCAGAAAGACGAGTTGAAAAGCCAGAGGGAAACGCCACATGAATTGCTCTGAGCGTCCCGATGACCAAGTGAGGCCGAATTCCTATACGTGTGCAAGGTAGCGATCAGACGCGATGAGATGCATTTCAGTGACACATGACTGACGTAAGCGACATACCAGCCAGAAAGCAGTTGCGAGTCCGAGAATATTGAGGAAGAATTCTGCACCGAGTACAGCTGTGAACGACGCGACAAGATCAACGGCTAGGATATGAATGGAAACAGATGGTCGCTGAAATGAACGAACCTCCTCGAGCATCGTGAGAGGATAATTCAGATGACAAAACAGGGACGACTGTACGATGCATGGAGGGATCAAAATCTTAGCACCTGTAGCGCCGATCGATTGAGTACACTACGAGGCCCAGCTTACTGGCATTCAGAGCTCCGGTACCGAATCCGGTGATAGTTCTTGCGAACATCATCCAGGTGAAATTCATCGCCGATGCCTGTAGAGCAGCTCCAACCATTGCGATCATGCATGCAAGTTCGATGCTGAGTGCAACTAAGGAGTTAGTGCGACTTCCTCATCGACAAGTCCGAGAAACGAAAAGAATTCACGTCTTAACTCGACCGATAAGATCACCCAAGATGCCTCCACCCAATCCTCCGATGAGCGTGCCCAAATAATAGACAGCGACGATTCCACCCACGGCCGCTGAATCTTGTTGAGTCTGTGGGGAAGAGTCGAGGCCGACAAGCTTGAGGTAGTGTGGGTTCGTGTTGACGAGGGAGAACGCTCCCTGGTCGTAGCCGTAAAAGAGGATAGCTAGACCTCCAATAGCTTGAACACCTATCATCATGCCTTTACCCTTAAGTGGAACCTGGTACTTCCTGTTGTAGCCACCTGGAACAAATCGTGACCATCCAGGCTCGGTCGAAATATCGCGCGATCCGGATTTGCTCGTGAGTCTAGCGCTAACCAGAAGCAAAAATAAAGTACACAGCACACCGGTAAGCATCAGATGAAAGACGTCAAGTCTAATTCGAAACGAGACGCACATCTGCCTGGAGAGATGATTCTGCTCGATGAAGGATCCTTGACTAGAAGATGAGAGCTGAGCTCTGTCGAGTGTGTCGACGGGCCTAAGCGTCTTATCTACGACTGCCCCTTCGTCACTCGGTGTGATGGTGTTGGTATCTCCATCCAAGATATCTTCCTTTTCCTGAACCTTGTCATCCATGGAAGCATGGTCGGGTGCAACCGTAGTCGTGTCGGATGCGAACGATGCACGCTTGTTGGCTTCCAAAGAAGGGGGAGTGAGAGTGGGAGCGGACGTAGTAGAATCATCCCGATTATTGGTCTCTGAGGAAGGAAGAGAAGTTGTCATGGTAGAAGATGGAAATGGCCCAGTGGGAAGAGCTCAAGGGAAGCTGAATGAGATGTGCCAACGGCTCGGTAAAACTTGGTGTGGCCTGTGATGGAGAGATGAGATGTATGCAGAGGAAAAGATGGAAGGAGGAGGATGTGGTTAAGATTGAAAGGGATGCTACAGATCTCGTTTTGAGGGTTCAAAAGTAAAGCGAATGGCTTGCTTCCACCGGATTCGAAGCAGCTCCTGCTTCAGGAATAGCAGTCTCGGAGGATGGGAGCGAGGCAGGAAAGTGGCGCAGGTGGAAAAAGGAGGCAGCCCTCAAAAGGGGTTAGCCTTCATCCAAATCTCGTGCTGGGGAGAGGGGGTTGAAGTCGGCACGCTAAGAGTGCCGGAGGCCGGCTAGATTTCGAGAACAAGGACGTGAAGGAGTCATGATATAAGAAGGAAGCCCCGAACAAAAGGGGCAGCGATCGAGCAGTTCAAGCCTTGATCGATTTGAGGTATTCTTGTCGGTAGTGGTTGGAATCGACCTGTAAGATTGGCAGAGTTCAGTCCCTCAAGCTCTGCATCGAATCATACCTGAGGATGACCCGGGACCGACGTACCTCGTCGCTTCGATTTAGAGGAGTCCACTTTGGCTCGTCCTTGAAGAGCCTCATGGCCTTGATCATGTTCCTCTCATCCAGTGTGAATCGATGGTAAATCTTTGCAGGTGATAATCCGAATCAACACAGTACGGGAAGTGAGGAATGAATTGGTGTCAACATACGCCAGCAGGTAAGACGAGAAGGTCCCCCTTCTCCATCGCCACTCGGACCCATCGCTCATCACCCTTTCCAGGAGCAGTCTTGACGTCGAAGAAGCCTGTGTGTGTAAATTCAGCTGCTAAGTCAAAGAACCACTAGGAATTACGAAAACCCAAACGCAAAGACGTTGATTGGTTCAAGCGCAACTATTCAGGAGCTGACGAACCGGAACCATCCATGATGTATCTGATCTCCTCATCTTCATGCAAGTGTTCATGGAAGAACCCCTGGACGAATCGATTGTATGGGAAGCAAGTACTCGCTCAGTTCCTGAGTGTCTCACAGCTGAAAGAGGGATATGATGCACCTTGATTTTCTCCTCGTAGACATCACCAAGGCCCTCTTTTGAAACATTGATCGTGTCTCTGTTCTTGTAATCTCTTTCCTTAGCAACCGCATCTATGCACATCGTCGACGAAAGGAAGCAGGCATCAGCGCGGCGAAAAGTAGACTGTAGGTGTGAGGGGACCAAGACTCACCGACGTCTGATCTCCATTCATCCTCCGTTCGACCGTCGATGGGGATAGAGTAGTAGATGAGACCGAGATCCTTGAGGGCTTCAGGAGTGACAGACTCTCCAGAATCGTGAGGCAGTCTCTGATCCGAGCTTCATCATTAAAGTCCGGATGAGCTTTCTGTTCTCGAGGAGGAACTTGACTAGATAAACGTACTCGATGTTGTCGTAGTAGTAAGCTCGCATGTTGTAAGGAAGGGCCTATCTGTGTCGAGGATTGATGACAAGGCAAAGGGAATCTCGGGAGAAGCCAATCTCGGGGTCGAGTCTCAGCGCGTTTTCGAGAAACGTGATCGTTTCGTCATTGCCATCCATTCCTCTCTCGCCCGGATGCCTTTATGGCTCTCATTACATGACAGCTCATCCTAGTCAAGTACCGACCCAATCCTCGATGCCTATTCAAGTTCTCAGGTTACATGCCTTCCTCGCACAACCCCTTCCATTCTCTATCTGTCTTTCGGTCCGTTCCATCTAACGCCGACGGTTCCAAGTTCCCTATTGCATGACGAAAAGATATCCATACAGTGCTTCGATAGACTTTGCAGCATCACTTGAGTCCCCTCTGCCCCTTTAATCTCCCTTTTGTCTGGCTTCGATCCTCCCGAGGTAGTGACACCCTGCTCTAATCAGCGAAGGTGTCAAGGATGGCGCCAACACCGCCGATAACTCCCGTCACTCCACCAGAGGCGTGAGACTCCTCAGCAGCAGGTGCATCCTCTTGGAGGGCGGGGTCCGAAGGGGTGGCGAGCGAGGGGGAGAGAAGGGGAGCGATGGCCTCGGTAAGTTGACGGGGCCTGGTGATGATTAGATGGGGTGAATCGTTAGTAAGAAGCACGATCATACTCTCTCAGAAGAGCTGATGCAAGGAAGCAGAGTGTGACGCACTTGACACCGAGAGAAGATGCAAGCTGAAGGATTTGAGCCTCGACCGACACGGGAGCCGGAGCATTGGCAGGGGTCTGGCCGTTAGGATGGGCCGATGCAGAAGCAGCGAGCGCAGCGGCAGAAGCGGAAGCTTGAGCCTAGGGAGATGGTATAGATGCATGCATTCTCGGTCAGTGAACTGTCTGAGCGAGCGTAGCAAGTGTTTGAGCTCTGAGGAGTCCAGTTTGATGAAACTCACAATGGCAGCGTCCTTGGCGTGAGAAGTGGTCAGCTGCCCAGTGAGAAGATTGTACCATCCTCCTCCAGCGGCAGCTTTGTTTGAGAGATGCCTGTTGTTTTAAGAAAGCGAAGGGACGATTGTGTGAGATGGGGCGCGGGGTTACTAGAGCGATAGCAATCCAGTCTCGTAATGTACCAGAAGTAGATGGCAAGAACGGTAGTCACTCCAAGGAGGAGCTTGTTGGTGACTATAGTTGACGGTCGAAAAGGGCACGAGGAGGACGTAAGTGGCATCAGCATCACTTGTCCTGTGCGAGGTGACGCTATTTTGATATCCCACGCTGCCGACTAGAGGCAAGGACAAGCACGATGGGAAGCCTCAAGCGGTAACACCTGAAGAGGGCTTAGGATGATACGGGCGAGCGAGACTCACAGCTCGTGACGGACTGCTTCTTGACAGCTCTTCCTTGAGGTTGCTCGCTAGGCTTGGTCTTGTCGACGCCATCAGCATCATATTTATGAGAGCCAGCGCTGTCGATCTTGGTACGGAGCCGGGTGGAGTTTGCTTGAGCGGACATTGAGGGTGATTGGATTGAAGGAAAGGTTGGCTGAGAAGATGGAGGTTTGGGGGAGGAGGGGAGTTAAAAGAGTCTTGTCCGAGTCTCTCCCAAACATCGATGACGATATTCCCTTCCTTTCCCGCAGTCTACGACCGTCATCGTCTGGTCCGAACCCATAGTCGATATCACCCCCAACAAGGCTTCGTCAAACCTGCATATCATCCAAGAACCCACTAACCATCCGACCCCCTACTAAGCATCCTCCCATCCACCCAACCCAAGCTTGTAACTTGCCTCTCCTTCCGCCACGTCTGGACTGTCAACTACTTTCGCCACTCGCTCCTCTGCTCTTCCCTTTCGAAGCGAGAGTCGAGTCGCTGAGCTGTGAGACATGACGTGACCACCAACAGCTCTGGTCAACCAGCACAGGTGATGCACAGGTCAAGATGTTGAATCAACCAAGGACGATCGTCAGCGTGTGCAGGTGGCTGCCGTCGAATTCTACCACCAGCAGCTCAGATGATATGAGAAACAGTCGCTTACTTGGCAGAGCTAGCTGCAGCAAACATCAGCTGAGCTCCAGGATCGGACTGTACCTGGTTGGTCATCAAGACCGCCATGTTGAACTCTTCAGACAACTTAGAGAGTCGAGAAAGCATCACGTTGAGCTTCTGCTGTCTGAGTTACGCAGGGCAAACAGGGAAGTGAATACGATCGGATGATCTAGATCAGCCATCGACATCATACTTTATCTTGATCTGCCTAGTCACGCTGCGTCAGTCGAGGGATCATTCGATTAGAGAAGACCGAACCGCTCGGAGAGTTCTCCTCTGCCAGAGAAATCCTGTCGGAAGAGGTTGATGATGCTGTCCACCTAAGATGTTTGAGCAACAAATATCCGCTGAGCTCCTGGAAGAACTTGTAGCAGGATGTAGGCGTCCGAACGACTTGCAATGAGTAATCGGTAGTTGCCGTCATCAGAGAATCGCTGAGCCAGCTCATTGATCAGCTCGAACTGGCATCAAATGGGTAAACATAAGAGTATGTCGGAAAAGAGACACATGATAGATAAGGATGCATCAACAGAGTATCAGTGGCACAAGATCGATGAGCTTTGCATTGGTTCCTATTGTCTCACCTGTTGCTCGGAATTGTAAGCCCTCGCATACTACGAGATCAGAGATGAATAATCGGCCTAGAAATCTGAGGAAGCAAAAGGATAGAAGGACTTGCGGTGATGTCTGTTCAGTGATATGTGAAGATAGATCAGCAAGACGCCCCGTGGCCGGGGGGATTGTAGGTGAGATGAAGGAGATTTGAATGAGATGATGGGCAAAGTAGGTCTAGAGATAGAGTTGAAGCGAATGGCAAGCGGAAGGGTGCTTACTATCGAGTGCCAACTTGCCATCTACCCCGAATCGTTGAGCGATAGATTGAATTCGGTCGGGTCTGAAAGTGCCCTCTGTGTCGAGGTATGCAGCCTCTGAGCCGATTAATCCGTTCACGTGAGCCTCAAGAAGAATACAAGCTGAATGGAGAAGTATAACGCACTGCCTGCACCGCCGCCGAGATCAACCGGAAGCTGAGCCATGACGCAGAGGGTGTGGGCTAATTGCGTTTTCCCTGTTCGGAATTCGCCTGGCAGAGACAAGAAGATGACACGGTTGAGTAGGTCTGGGCGTATGACTGGTATCATCGTGCACAAACCGAAGACTTCGGTCAAGGATTGGGTCGAAATGCCTCCCCCGATGAGAGCGTCGACAGCTTTCGAACCTGTAGAGATCCAAACAACGGATTCTCGTCGAGCAGAGACCTCTGATGCGGATACTGAGGGATTTATCGAGATGGGTGACGTGAATCAAGAGTGAGAGCGGTTCTCAGTCAAGATTGCCTCAAAGGGTGCTGATGGCGGCTGACCAATGCATGAAGGCAGAAGTCGAGTAGCGACGTCCTTGAGCTTCTCGACTTTTGCTTCTGAGAGACCCTGGGGTGAAATAGAGATTGACTTGGTCCAGCATATATCCAGGTTGGGAGACATGACGTGACCCTGACCTTGATCTTGAGCAACGTTCGGCGAGGCGCCATTCTGTCGCAAAATAAGGACGATGGCCAGTTTGGATAGCTCTAAAAGTTGCATACATACAAGGCAAACTCACTGTACACTCTGAATCGTCGTCAAACCAGAACCCTTCAGTTTGGTAATGTCTTGGGCGTTGATGCCGTGTGACCTAGATTAAGTGCCATTGAGTCCATTGATAGATTGAATGAAGAACAGAAACGCATATATACATCATCTCATCGATGTGTTGAAAGTGAAGAGCTCCATCCTGAGCGATGATAGAGGACTAGCGGTTGTTAACTTTAATTGGTTTACCAGGAGGAGGAGGGGAGGAAAGACTCGCATCGGATTCGTTGTCAGACATGGCTGTAAAGATACTGTAAGTGAAAGTAAGTCTGACGAGGTGAGGATTACGAGTCAGATCAGAGCGAGAGAACAGTAGCAAGAAAATCGATTGTGGTTACTCACTCGGATCAACGTTTGCGTCTTCTGTGGATGACCATCTATGAACATGGACTTCGATGCATCTGCTAAGAAGGCTGGATAGCGTGGCGTGATTCTATCAGGACGGCGAACTTAGACATCGCCCCCGAGTGCTGGTATTTGCGAAATCGACGTTCAAAGGATACTCGCACGACTGCTTTCTGTACGAGCTTATCTCCAGTCTGATTGACTCCGACGCCTCTGGGTACATGCAGTGATGTGCCTCCACAACCATCTAATGTGATCCTTCAGATTGCGAGGAGAGCTGATTGGCCACACGGGATTTGATCGGAACGAGTGGAGACAACAAACAGCAGAGCGCAGGAGGAAACATCAATTGTGATTGTAGAGGGAGATTAAATTCAGATCGGCATGAAATGAAGATGATTACGTAAGGGAAAGACGAAAAGCAAAGATAGAAGGTAAAGGGAAAGGAGTATGATGAGAGAGATGGGGAGTGGCAAGCGCTCGCCGTCGCTCAGTATCGGGCCAGAACAGTGGCTGGATAATGAGACAGAAATAGGCACGTGCTTGTCAAGGTATGAATCCGAGGGATACTGTATGTATGATGCAATGGACAGTCCGTAGTCTATAGACCGAGAATGGACTCTCGAACCATACACTGCCCAATAAGGGAAAATGTAACAAGAAGAAACTGGACTCACTGAGTTACCTTGATCTCGCATTCCGACATTGCGAGATCTCTCACCCAAAGCAGTCTCCTAAGGCCACCTATGAGGTCTGAAGAGACTCCGTAGCTAAGGTGATAGTCGATGATACGCATCCGATCGACCAGACCAAAGCTAAGATAGCATTAGCCTCGAGGTAAAACCCAAGCCAAGCAAGGCTATTGCTATGACTGACTACTGGGGAGCTCAAGGACCCCATAGTGCTCAAGTTGAGTACTATGTCGGCAAATTGTAACCTAGGATGCGTTTGACAGGACGGTCATCACACCCGACCCCTCTTAACCCGGACCCCTATCTCCTGGGCCTCTTCGTGAGCGAGCGCAAGATCCTTGTCGAAGAAAAACTTGCAATAGCAGGATCGAATATCAAGGCCAGGAGCTTGGGGCTAAGGACCTCGTTTCACACTCATGTAATCAGAGACGACCTGTATGCGGGTGTCCAAAAGGATAGGGGGCGAGGGTTTGAGGGATTGGTCTTGCTCCTGAGTGTCGTTGCTTTGGTATAGACTATCGCAGCACTCCGGAAAGCCGGACGGACCTTCTGCTTTCGTAGTTTGGGCTAGCGTGACGATAAGAGGGGAGTGGAGGAAGCTTCGCTCGACAAGGAGAGAGTACCGTGCGAGGGAGGAGAAAAGTGGACGAGCTAGGTGGCTGAATGAAGCATTGAAGAAGGAGGGGAAGGATCGATGGGTTGATCTCACGAAGTACTTGAAATGTCGAAAGCGAGTCAGAGGTAAATGAGAGAAAAGGGAAAGAGAGGAGTTGGACGAGAAGGAGCGGTCGAATTCCGAAATTAGGAAGGACTTTCTTTTTCTCAAAGGTTACGATTTTCTTTCTTCAGAAACAGGGAAAGCTGCATATATATATATATATCACGGACTGAATCCTGATCTCATATACGTTCGCTCAAGCTCGAACACTATCTGGCCGATCTCTGTCAAGACGATTGCGAGCGATACTTGGCTTAGTTCACTCAAAAGAATTTGGAGCACTTTCGCGGAGTCTCCCGAACGACCTCTCTCCTCTCTTCTCCTTCCTCTCCTTACTTCCGTCCTCCTCAGATCTCCTCTCCTCCCCAGGCAGATCCACTCTCTCCACTTCGTCGAATCAAACCATGAGGAAACAACTCGATTCGCGTATTCCGGCCTTGATCGGTAACGGTGTCGCAAACAACCATCGGAGCTTCTTCGTTCTTGTTGGAGACAGAGGGCGTGATCAGGTCAGTCTTAACTGTCATCCAACGGGCTTGTAAGCCAGTGGCTTAAAAGGAGACCGATACTAGAAGTCATTGTACCCGCGGCGCTGGTATCATGACAGAGGCTACGCGAACCGGACGTGGATGAGGTGGCAACAAGGGTGTCATGAATTCGCTACTTATAGACAAGCTGATCCTTTACTCTTCGTACAATTACAGGTCGTCAATTTGCACTTCCTGTTGTCACAAACACGAGTGACCGCTCGTCCCTCCGTTCTTTGGTGCTACAAGAAGGATTTGGGGTTCACCAGGTCGGCTCTTCTGCTTGACCACCTCTTGTCCTGCATCTGCGTGTGATTCATTGACTCGCCATCGTACCTTCGACCAAAACAGTCACCGAAAGAAGCGAGAAGCCAAGATTAAGAGAGATGTCAAGCGGGGGATCCGAGAAGCCAACGAGCAAAGTCCATTCGAGCTCTTCGTTGCCGTCACCGATATCCGATACACGTCAGTACTCGCCAGGCTGGCTAGTTGGCCCCGCTTGAACATAACCTCATGTCTTCATTATCTCTGATCGACAGTTACTACAAGGACTCGACTAAAATCCTCGGTCAGACGTTTGGCATGCTCGTCCTGCAAGACTTTGAGGCCCTTACCCCGAACTTGCTCGCTAGAACCGTCGAGACCGTCGAGGGAGGAGGTATCGTTGTCCTCTTGCTGAGAACGATGAGCAGTCTGCAGCAGCTCTACTCGATGACCATGGTGAGTGGCTTCGATCGGATACTGCTTCGTCGCACCTTGGTTCCAGCCTGACCTTAAGCTGACTTGACCATCTTACCTTTGAAACTACGTCTCCTCAGGACGTCCACGACCGATATCGAACGGATTCACACGCCTCTGTAGTCCCTCGGTTTAACGAACGATTTATCCTCTCCCTTGGTTCATGCGACGACTGCCTAATTCTGGACGACGAACTCAACGTACTTCCAATCTCCAAGGGCAAGGATATCGTTCCCATCGCCAACAGTGGCAAAGGAAAGGCTGGTCAGGAGCGAGCTGAGCTCAAGGGCCTGAAGGAAAGCTTGGAGGACACTAAGCCGGTCGGGGAGCTGGTCAAGTTGGCGAGAACTCTGGATCAGGTGAGTCTTAATTCGCGTTCGCACGAGGCTGATGGCTCTGTCTGACACCGATACCCTTCACTCGCACAGGCCAAAGCTATCCTCACTTTCGTTGAGGCCATCGCCGAAAAGACGCTATCTTCTACCGTTACTCTTACCGCTTCGCGGGGACGAGGAAAGTCGGCCGCTCTCGGACTCTCGATCGCTGCTGCCCTCGCCCATGGGTACTCCAACATCTTCCTCACATCACCATCGCCAGAGAATCTCAAGACTCTGTTCGAGTTCATCTTCAAGGGTATGGACGCTCTTGGTTACGAGGAACACCTTGATTACGACATCGTTCAGAGCACCAATCCCGAGTTCAACAAGGCTATCGTCCGGGTCAATATCTTCCGAGGTCACAGGCAGACTATTCAGGTAGGTCGTCCGCAGTTGTACCGATTCTTGCCAAGCTAGGCGAACCTGACCAGATGCCTACCACAATCTCACGTCTCAGTACATCCAACCTCAAGACGCCCACGTACTTGGCCAGGCTGAGCTCGTCGTCATCGACGAGGCTGCTGCAATCCCTCTTCCCCTCGTCCGATCGCTCATTGGCCCTTACCTCGTTTTCATGGCCTCTACCATCAACGGTTACGAAGGTACTGGAAGGTCGCTTTCCATCAAGCTCATTCAACAGCTTCGAGAACAGACCCGCTCCTCGACTTTGCCCAAGGACCCGAACCCCTCCGACGACCTTCGACCTGCGACAAGTGCCGGTGGTAGTGGAGGAAGTGGAGCGAGTAGCTCGAAACTTCCGGCGGGCGCAAAGAGCGGAGGTGGACTCAGTCGAACGTTGAGGGAGATCAAGCTTGACGAACCAATTCGATACAGCCTCGGCGACAAGGTTGAGAAGTGGCTCAATACGGTCCTCTGTCTCGACGCGACGGTCGTTTCCAAGAACATCCAAGGATGCCCTCATCCCCCGGCTTGCGAGCTCTTCTACGTCGATCGAGACACTCTCTTCTCATACCACCCTGCTTCCGAGCTCTTCCTTCAACGAATGATGGCACTCTACGTTGCGTCGCACTACAAAAATACCCCAAACGATCTTCAACTCATGTCGGATGCTCCTGCACACCACCTTTTTGTGCTGCTACCGCCGATAAGTGAGAACGAGAACACGCTCCCAGAGCCATTGGTCGTCCTTCAGGTAGCGCTAGAGGGAAACATCTCCAAGGAGATCATCCTCAAGGAGCTCTCTCAGGGTGTAAGATCGGGAGGAGACTTGATTCCTTGGTTGATCGCTCAGCAGGTATGTGACTGGGTCTCGGATTCAACTTCTTTCAAGTTCACATCCACACGGTGTATCCATCAACTAACATATCTTTTTCTATTTCAGTTCCAAGATGACGACTTTGCGATGCTCTCTGGAGCTCGAGTCGTGCGAATCGCCACCCATCCCGACTACGCCGGCGTAAGTCAATCAAGACCCTGCTTTTGATGCGTCGGCGACATGCGATGCTGATAGACTTGACGTATGTCTTCATCATCCGATCTCAGATGGGCTACGGTGCTCGAGCTCTCGAGGCTCTTGGTCAATTCTACCAGGGTGAACTCTCAAACCTCGACGATCTTCCTGAAACCGAAGAATTCGACCGGGGTCACAAGCCAAGCAAGGTTTGTCTTTGACAGACGGGTCTTTACTTCTTCCCCTCTCATCTCACACTTCCTGACACTTCTGATTTTCTCATCTGTTACGTAGAACGCCGACCTCCTCACCGAATCCATCTCGATCCGTGATCCCCAACGAATGCCTCCCCTGCTTCAACGGCTTTCGGAACGGCGACCGGAGCCTCTCGATTACTTGGGTGTCTCGTACGGTCTGACTCCTCAGCTCCTTCGATTCTGGAAACGAGCCGGCTACGTGCCTTTGTACCTCAGGCAGACAGCAAACGATTTGACTGGAGAGCATAGTTGCGTCATGCTCAAGAGTTTGGGAAGCAGTGTGGCCGAATCGGAGAATTGGTTGACGGCGTTCGCTCAAGGTGAAGAACAAACCTTTCGTTTACTTCAGTTTCCTGGGTCCATCACTGACTTTCTGTGTAACTTCGAAACCAACTTCATCGCTGTGCGCTTTTGTGTTCCTTTGCTGACGTACAGACTTCCGAAAGCGATTCTTGTCGTTGCTTTCGTACAAGTTCCGAGAATTCACCGCTTCGACTTCGCTCAACATCATCGATGCAGCTTCTGCCGGTGCTCGACGTGATGAGGCTCGTGGTCAGTCCCAAGCTTTATCCCTCACTCGAACCCGTTGAGTCCACTTGAACTCAAACTCTGACGTTCTGGCTTCTGTTCAACAGCTCTCAAGATGGAAGAACTCACCATGCTCCTCACTCCTTTCGATATCAAACGACTCGAGTCTTACGCCAACAATACGCTCGATTACCACGTTGTCCTCGACCTTCTTCCCACCATCGCCACTCTCTTCTTTGATCAACGTCTACCACCAGATGTCAACCTCTCTCCTGTCCAGAGCTCGATTCTTTTGGCACTAGGATTACAGAGGAAAGCCATCGAGGATGTTTCAGTGAGCTTTGTCCTAACAAATCAGATGAAAGGAGAGCTCTTGATTGTCTCAACTGTGCAAGATCCTGAGATCGTTTCTTCCTCTTCTTACCAAATCCTAGACTGAACTTCCTCTAGCCGTCAACCAAGCCCTCGCTCTCTTCATCAAAGCCGTTCGAAAACTCTCTTCGACACTCCAAACGATTCAACGAGATGCAGTCTCGGCCACACTCCCTCAAAAATCCAGCGCTGATATCGTCCGAAAGATCGCTCCCATCGGAGAAGATGGCGTGGAGGGTGAAGGTGACGTCGGTACGAGTGATTGGAAGCCGATGAAGAAGACTGTCGCTGAGGACTTGGAGGAAGCTGGTTCGGAAGAAACGAAGAGAATGAGGGAGATGCAGAGGGAAATGATCGATTCGATGGATCTTAGCCAGTAAGCTCCCCCCCCCCCCTTGTCTCACTTTGATGTCTCGTCAGTCAAAGGATCCGATGACTGATCTCACGTGACCTGTTCGCTCTTTCGACACCCTCAGATACGCCATCAACGATACCGACGGCGATTGGTCCTCCGCTCACGCTCAAGTCTCCGCTCTCGCCGACGGCTCAAAGGCAGGTCGAAACCTTTCGTCCGTGGTAAGCGTAAAGGGTTCAGCTCCTGTCGGCCCCGTCGCCACTGGTGGTGGCGATAAGAAGAGAAAGGCTGAGGAATCGGGCGGAGATAGGAAGAAGGGAAAGAAGACTTCAGGTGGTGGCAGCGGAGGAGGGGTCAAGAAGGGCGGCAAGAAATAGTCGAGGTGACAATTTCTTCTTCTTCTCCTTTTTCTTTTTACACGTTCTGTTTCTGTTAGTCCTTGCCTCATGATGGGAGACTGTGTTTCTTTCTGCTTTCCTTGTTTTCTTCCTCTCAATCTCGTTTTGTCCTCGTTTTCTTTGCCTTTCAAATCATGGCAGATGCCCTGTTCGTCATTCTTCGTTTTTAAATAAATAGGTACCAACGAGAGACGTGAGTGATATAAAGTTTGGAAAATTGAGAAGGATGTGTGACTTGGAACTAATGATATGTTACATATGAGGGGGCAAGGTAAGCGAGGAAAGAAACTACTTCTCCTCCCCCTTGTTTCCCCTTGATTTATGCCCTCTCCTTTGAGAACCTAACCATCCATCCCCTCTCTTCTAAACCCATAATTCGTCACCAACTAAAAGCCCTTGAACTTTTTTTGTTATTGTTTCTTCTTCTTACTGATTCCTGCCCCCTCTTCTTCCTCATCAGCACCCTCATCATTGATATCCCCTCCACCAATCTGTTTCCTCTTCGATCCACCACCTCGAGTCGATTTCCCTCTGGTCGCTTTCGAGCTCTTGCTGACGAGAGTTGATTTTTCGTGGTCGACACAGAACCATTCTGGTTCTTCTGGGATGGAAATCTTAAGACAAGTTGGATGGAAAGAAGCTTCGCACTTTTTTTTTTTACGATTGTTGTTGTCATGGTGGTTATATTGATGATGCGATGATGTAACGATTGAGGCAAAATGAAGATAGGTATGTCAAAGTGGGCGAGGCGGAAGAAGGTACAATATGATGAAACGATTGATCAAGATTCGGACGACTTTTGACAAGCAAAGAAGACGCAGAGCGAAAGGACGCAAAGAAAAAAGAAGAAGAAAAAAACTCACGAAATCGCAAGCCAGAGGGGCTTCAGGTCCAGTCGTGTTACAAACGACGCATTCGTCCTCTGCTTCGACCTCAGGATGTCGTGGTAAATTGGCGTAGTCGTCTGAAGGTTGAGCGAGCCATAGGGTTGTGCTGAAAGGGGGGGGGGGGAGGATATATGTGATAGGGAGGAAATTCGACTTAAGCGTCAAGATTGCGATACATGAAACATGTCTTGTATCTCGCAATGCACATGACTCGGACAAAACAAAACAAAAACTCACTAGGCGGATGCAGCAACACTATCAAAATTAAGAACCGACCAACCAGATTAGCATCGGGATTTGTCAAGATAGTCAGTGAGATTGGAAAGGACCAAATATAAGAGGAAGAAGCAAGTACAGAAGAAGCAACCAAGTCACAAACGACGAGAAAGAAGGGAGAAAGGAAGATAAAACAATAACAACAACAACAACAACAACAACAAGAAGAAGAAGAAGAAGAAGAAGAAGAAGAAGAAGAAGAAGAAGAAGAAGAAGAAGAAGAAGAAGAAGAAGAAGAAAGAACACTTACTCGAACAACTTGAGCTTGTCCAATGGAATGACCTTGACAGGTTTGGTCGCGCTCCTAGGTTGGTCGATACCCAATCCGAGTTCTGAAGGGTACACGAGAAAAGAAGTAGAAAGTAAGTAAGAAGAAAAGACAGGTTGTATCAACAACCCGAAACCCCTCTCGGATCTCGATCGAAAAGAAAAGAAAACCAAAGTTTGACGCCTGTTCTTTCTTTGTTCTCCTAACAAAAAATATAGAGAGAGAGAGAGAGGAAGAGAGGAAGAGAGCTTTTTCTTACCTCCATAAGGAGCGTTTTGACCCCAGGCGATAGCAAGTGTAGCTGTTTTGGGTTGATCGTGATCCTCTGATAAAGCGAAATGAGTGACACCACCAGAAGCCGTCTTAAAGATTCGACAAGTCATGATGTCTTGGAGATACTTGTAAGTTGCGTCTTTATGTCCATACCAGAGGGAAGGGAGGAGGATGAAAATCGAGTTTTCGGGGAGAAAGAAGAAAAAAAAAACCAGAAACACACACATTTCTGAGTTAGAGATAGAACAGATACAGTTTCTTTTGTTCCTTTCTTCTTTCGGGAAGAGAGAGAGAGAAACAAAAATCTCGACAGAGTGGGGTCATGAAGGAACGGAACTCACAAGGGGATCCACCTGATCCATCACCGGTGTTTTTCCACTTTCCAGCGATAAAGAACATGGACTGGTTGTCAATGATGGTCTGTGTGACACAAGAGTTCATAAATTCGGATGCAGGTTAAGGGGAGTAAAAGAACAGGGGAATACATAACTTCAGCAGTGATCCACCCCAAAGAAAAAAAAAAAAAAAAAAAAAAAAGACACGGAAGGATGGAATGGGTTGTAGGCTTACGGAGCTTGTTGGCCCACACTGTATGAGCGAATGGTCATTACAATGAAGTCAAAGAAACGTCTTAAGTTCATTGCGCACGATGTCATATGGCTTTGGAAAGGTTTCGTTCTGATCTCAAACCAAAAGATCAAGCAAGGAAGAAAATCACCAACATACCGAAACGTGCTTTGCTCTTGAAATAACTCTCTCATGAGCGAACTGAAAGTAGACAAGCGAGAACGAGGGTGTCCGATAAGTTGATTAGTTTTTTTTTGTTTTTTTTGCTTTGTTCTCGTTTCTTCTTTTTTTACAATGTTCTGTTTCCTGTCCAACTTTATCCTCGATCTTTGACTGATCAACAAGTACTCACCTGAGGAACGACAGTTGGTGTCAAGACATCCTTTGTATGACCGAGACCGAGTCGAGTATAACCTCCGTAACCCCAAGCGTACACAAATCCGTCTGAGTCGAGCGCGAGGGCTAGTTTGAGGGGGGAGGGGGGGAGAGGGGTTAAAAGAAAAGAAAAAAAAAACCCCCAATGATATGCAATCAAGATCGAGTCAGCTGCGGCTTCTTTCTATGGATGTGATCAGATCGATCAAGATACAAATGTGTTGTGTCGGGAGATCAACACTCTATCGTAAAGGCGACTTACAGTGAGAATGACCACAAGCTACCTGGACGACTTTCTTCCCCTTGAGATCACCGAGGACTGGAATCGGTTGCCAGGACATACCGAATCCAGTCTTTCCGGCTGAGATGATGTGTTCACCTGTTCGGCCATTCCCAAGTTGACCCTATAGTAGCGGAGACAGAGTGCAGTCGAAATAGTTTGGTAAGTGAAGCGGGTATAGGTGGGGAACGTCATCAGAGAAGGCTGATTGTCCGACTCAAAGCATGAGCGAGAGACAACACTCACATTTTCCATCGAACCAAACGCATAAAGCTTCCCGTCCTCATCCACCAGCATTCCGAACGATACTCCAGCTGAACCTGAGACAATTTTCCTGTCCCCCCAAGGCCCTTCGATCTTCGTCCATTCCTTGACCTCGGGTGTGGGCGAGAGACCTAATTGACCTTCCTTATTGGCACCCTGAGCCCAAGCTGAACCTAGGTTATCAATGAGGATGGTGTTCGTTTTTCCCGTAATGGCAAAAGTCCAGCGAGATTCGTCGTGACCAGTGATGTTCGATGGGAGGATGACATCAGGAGAGGTTTCAGGGATGACTTGGGAGACATCCGTCATAGCTCCAGGTGTTGATCGACCGAAGACGTAGGCTTTTCCATCGACTAGATGGTCGTGCCCCACGAAGCAACACAGAGCCGACGGTGGCGAAAGGGTACACGTAGGCGTCAAGAGAAGACCAGAGATTGGTCGTCATTAGAGTGTTGATATGGCAGAAGATGATGAAGATGATACCGAAGAGACGATGCATTGATCATAGCAATCAAGGGAATGAGGGTCAGATCGAGGATTGAATTAAGGAATGCCCATGTCTGGTCCACGATGACTGAGCAAAAAAAAAAAAGCTCGAAAGCTTGAGAACGTACCATCGAGACAAACAAAGTGGTTCGAAGCCGATGAGGAGAATACAGCCGTCGTCTTGATGTTACACATGGATCGAAGGATGTGTGGGGTATGAAGTTCAGGCCTAGTGGTCGTGGTTTGACGAGTAAGACGGGTAAAGGATAGGAAAAGATGGAAGAAATTGATATGGGGGAAATGTGTGTGTGTTTGACATAAGGGAAAGAGGGCACGAAGAATGAATTAAGCGCCATCAAAGAAAGAGAGAAAGAAATCCTTATCTAATCTCTGATGAGACCAAAGAAAACCTTGTAGTCGCAGTGGCCGATCGAGAGGGGTCGCGCGTCTGACTACATCTCCAATTCCATGTCTCTCTGTCTCTCTATGCTCTTTCAAGGGACGACTAGACTGACCTAGCAGCATCTTTTGGAGCTTTCTTTCCAAGATTAGTCCTATCGATTCGACGTTTCGGGCCCCAAGCCGCACCATAACCGTCACCCCAAAGCCCGCCCGATCGACCGTTCCAAACCCGTCCAAAAAAGTTGTTTAGCTGTCCGAGCTTGGAATATTTGCAAGAAGATGGGTGTGCAGGAAGGTCTACGTCGTCGTCGTCGTCATCGTTGAGCACGAGGAGTGAGGATGAAGGGGAAGAGGAAGGGGAATGACGATGACGACGACCCCTCGGACGACTTGAGTCGTCCTCCTCTGGTGATGATGGGAAGATGGATGTTGATCGAACATGAATTGAGGTGGAGGGGACGGACCAGTCTGTTCCTCCTGCAATCAAGACTAAGAAAGTGAGGAGGGGACGATGGGAGGGAATGTCGGAATGTGATGGGTGAGCACTTGGACTTGTGGATTTTGAATAGTGTTCAGATGGTTACCTCGTCCCCAAGGCTTATCTTGAGTGGTAGTGATGAGCGTATCGGCTTGAGTGGTCGGTAGTTGAGTCGCGGACATGATGATGGTTCCGGGTGATTGAACGAGCGTTCTTTCTAAAGTCGCTCTCTTGATGTTTGGTAGAAATCACTCAACATACACATACATACCACACACAGTGATATCCAATCTAATTCAGATCAAATCCCATTCCATTCTGACCAGCAGGAAATGAAATAAGAAAGGAAAAAGGAACAACATCCCATCTAACCCCCCCACCTTAGATCCACGACCACAAGATCGAAACCCGACCAACATCTAATCCGCTTGATCCTTCTCCCAAAAGCTCCTCGAACAAACCAGTCGTCTGAATTCCACCGGACCCATCAAGACACACCATCAGCGTTCGTTACTCCTTCGATTTCGGTCTCGAGAGGTCAAGATTAGGTATCAAAGTTTGGGAAACATATCTTACCATATCGAGATCCCTCTCAGCACAATTGATGCATCGATCAGCGACTGTGGCTGTGAGTGTTGCGCCTGACTCAGGAAGGGTGATCTGGATTCGTTGATTACAGATTGGGTTGACGTTTGGGTTCGAAGTCGCTCCACTGTGGACGGCGTTGTATGTATGTAAGACGATGAATAGAACGTGTAGGGGGACGCAGGTCAGTTTTTGGTGATCAACAAAAAACCGGGGAAGGGTGATGGTACCAAATTGGCATGTATGATGAAGAGGAAGAAAGGATACTGACGGCCAAGAATCAAAGAGTAATCTAGAGACTGCAACGATATGATCCGAAGGGACGTTCCAGCTGCCACAAGCGCCGAGTCCGCTGTTTCGTCGGATGAAAGCAAACGAGACAAGAAGAAAGATCGTCATGTCAAGATGTTGCAAGGATGAGAGAGAGCGAGGGGGTAAAGTATTCGTCTGTCAGTCAGGGTTTCAGATGACCTGATAGATACAGATCCATCTAGGAAATAATTCATCTCTCCGTGCTCACGTTCCAAACCAAGTTCCATCGCCACTGAAAGGTCCGTCCCCAGCAGGATCGACGCTAACCGCTGTGGCCGTTGCTCCGGTCGACTGTGCAGCTGCGACGGTACTTGTTGCTGGAATGACGATGTTGGAGAGATTGACAACGTCCTTTGAGGTAGTGGTAGCAGAAGCCACAGGGGATGCGGATCTAATGGTAGTGTAGACGGTGTGGAGTCGAGTTGTGGTGATGGTGAGGATGCCGTTATCGGATTCGAGGATGGAGGATGAAGACGAAGGATGAGCCGAGGAAGATGAAGACCAGGAGGAAACGGCAGTTGAAGAGGTTGCGTTGGAAGCGATCAAAGATCCTGTAGGGACGATGACGCCTAGCGAGAAATTTGGCATCGTAGACGAAGATGAAGCACCGATCGATTTTGTCGCTGTTGATGCGGTTCCATTGACGCCTGAAATGGGACAAGCTGCTCTTTTGGAGATTTGCCTTCTCCTGCTCCTCCTAGGCGGATGTCCATCGAACTGGTGAGCAATCTCTCCGCCCATCGTTCCGTTCCAGACGATGTTGGGCAAACGGTTGAGGAGTTGATATCGAGCGACGAGCTCTGGCGTATCAGCCCCCTTAGGATAAGCGTTTACGACGAAGGGGAGGAGGAAGAGAAGAGACAAGGATAGAATTGACAAGAGGGGAGTGGTGGGGAATCGGGACATGACGTCTTTTTTTATGATTATTTCGTGTTGTAAGACTCGTGCTGGAATTAAGTGACACTTGATTAGATATTGTTGGAGACGTTGAGTCAAAGGAACGAAGGTGATGGGATGTAACGATGGGGGGTAGGTTGAGGGGATAAAAGGGGAAGGGACCGTCAAGGTCTGTGGGTCTCGTTCGGAGTGTGCTTGACCGTCAAGGTATGATTCAGATGATGGACCGTCAAGGCCTTGGAGTGGAGATAAGACTTGGAGAGGAGGGAGGAAGGATGATGGAGGTTGAGAGTGAAGGAAGGCACAACAGGGACAAATCGCGTTCAACTCTATTCTCGTTCCTGAAGGGCGCGTTCCTGTAGATCCTACGCCAACATGACGTCTCACATCGCTCCTTGACCTCGCGACCATTTCAAATCCATCCATACAGTCCTGCCCCGAATCTCGTCTCCAACCGGCAAAAATCAATACATTCGGCCCCCGATCCGGCGACGGATTCCTAAAGCCCAAGTTGCTCAGAAAGACGGAGTCCCGTCGCGAGGTGGAGGAGGCGTGCGTCCACAACAAACCCCTTCTTGTCGTACTCTGGAAACATGGAGGAACATGGTAAGATTGGAGGGCCTCATGTTAGCGTCTGAGAAGGAGAGGCGGGGAATGTCTCCTCCTAAAGGCAAAAGTAAAAACGGTCTGACTTACCCAGAAGGGTCTCATAGAGCTTGCTGATCGGGACTACTTTCTGTACAATGTGCTCTCCCTATAATCACCCGAGAGTCAGATCAAGCAAGTCAGGATTCCAGCAGCAACAGAAGAGAAAGGATCAAGGATCAAAAGCGACACTCAAACTGACTTCTTCCAACTTGGCCTTTGGTGGCTCCAAATCGCCCTCCGGCAGCTCGACATCAACGACGACCAATTTCATGTTGGCATTGGTCATCCCTGGGTCCGCCACTGCTATGGGCGAAACGTCTCGAACAGTAGCCTTTCCTCCATTGTTGTCGTCTCCTCCATACCCAGTCTCCTCGTACAGTTCTCGAAGGGCAGTGACTCTACATAGAGCAACCGAGGTTGATGAGTACCCGTCAGATTAAACGGGAAGAGGTAAGTGACGTATCAGTATATGCGAGTGAAGGTTCGAGATCAGAGACGATCTCCAATCAAGTGAATTTTACATACTCTGCGCCCTCGTTGGGATCAATCAGTCCGGCAGGCATCTCGATGACCACAGCATCGATTGGAGGCCGACTAGAGGAACGAGAATCGTAGCAGACACGTTTAGACGAGGCCGTGTCTGTGTCAGGGCTTGATACCTAGCATCGGTGGATAGGTCATCTTCAAATAGCACCACTGACTATTGTTCGATGATGACTGTCGAGACTGGTTTTCCAGGAGAGTGTAGGAGTGCAAAGATGGCAACCGCTGTATGAACGTTGACAGCGAGAGTTAGTGCTTAGAAGCATCATAAAGTAGAGATTGACCCAAGGATACCCACCATCAATTCCAGAGTCGTTCCTTGTCTTCCGCTGAGCGACTTCCCAGACCCTCTAAAATTGCAATACGTATCGCCATTGCATGAGTCAATGATGATAGATCTTTTGTTGCCTCGACAGCCGAACCGCTTTTCCCGAGCCGTTCTCTCGATCAACTGTCTCTTCTCTCCTCGACTGTGGCACCGTTGCTGGTAAGTCGGAACCAAACCCCGAAGGAATCTTCCTCACCTTCTTGCCAGTCTGATCCTGGTAGTTGAGTTTTCGGATCTCGATGAACTTGGCCTCATCCGCATCGAGGACTTCGGTTGAGAGAACCTTTGGTTCTTGCTTCTTGTTCTGATCGGAAGATGACATCTGCCGCGATGATTGAGTGAGGGCTGAGCTTGGTCTGACGATGGGTGTGGTGTGAAAAGATGATCGGATGACGATTCGCGGAAGGATTCGAATCATAGATCTGGAAAGAGAGAAGATGGGAGGGGGAGCGGAACGAAGGAGGAGAAGACGTCATCGGGTTATGTCACCTCATAGCAAATCTCCTTTTGTTCTGGGTGGCACATTGATACAACGCATTCTATACCACTCTTATTCGCCTCTCCATCCTCCGATTCCGCTTTCCACAATCAACTCCCTCCCCCCCCCCCCCCCCCCCCCCCCCCCCCCCCCCCCCCCCCCCCCCGGCGTCCAGTCATCCACGCCGTCTAGAACATGAAGGCGATGAGACCCAAAAGCCCAACAAACGCCCCACCCATTCCGACGCTCGACCTGGTCGCGAACCCAGCAGACTTGACGTCGTTGGAAGTCGAAGACGAGGCTGATCCTGTCTTTCCCTCATTGGAGGAGGAATTTGAAGAGGAGTTCATGCCCTCGCTCGAAGTCGAGTTCGAAAGATCGATAACGGCGGGTCCAGCGTATATGGTTGCGTCAGAGATGGTCGAGTTGGATCCTATTGGGACAAATGGAGACAAAGGAGGAGAGTAGGGATGAGCTATTGATGACGATGCTGTTGTTGAAGGAGAGAGTGCAGAGTCGAGTCGAAGAAAGACTCTTACCTGTCAAGACTACGTAAGTTTGACCAGAGAGATCAGAGGGAATCATGCAGGTTCCATCTTTGTAAGGGGTAAAGACAGGTTGAATCCCATCGGTGAAACTATCGACCCACATCACAAAAACGAAGTGAGTCAGCACTTCCCACAAGTGAGGGACGAGAGCGAGAAGAGATTGAATCGATCGATTAACTCACCCACAGAAAGTGTCACCACCCGTCATATTGGTTCCCATAGCGGGAGTGAACATGCCCATTCCGCCAGCCTTGATCGCGGTCCCATTGGTGCTAGCCTTCGCAGTCAAGGCCGGGAATCCTTTGATGGTGGGTGCCGAACCATCGGGGCAGGAGACGAAGAATGCTCCAGCGATACTGATGATAGATCGAAGGGATTGAGGAGCGTCGAACGCTAGACATCCAAGTGGGAGCGGTGAGTACGGTGGAAGTCAATTCAGCATGTGGTCAAGACTACTTACCGGTGGGGAAAGGGTCATTTCCATTGGCTTCTCGGATAAAAGTGTTGTGCCTGGCCTCAACGGTCAGGATGCTTGCTGCAATCTCGAGGTAATCGGCAGAGGAGATGTACCTGTGACGAAATCAAGGCAAAACGAGATGCGTCGTCAAACTAGGGGCCTTTCTTTGCCAGCGACGATCCGTATAACATTGATTGATCGATTGGTTACTGACTGAGCTGCACCAAGATAAGCAGATACGCCAGCTCCCTCGAGAACTTGAGCGACAGCCATGAAGCTCTTGACATCGGTATAACCGAAGTTGTAGGTGCATTCTGAAACAGGGGTAGCTCCAGCAGCTGAGAGACCTCCCGTGAGCAAGGTGACGTGTTGAGCCTCTCTGAGGAAGCAAAGAAAGCATCAGTAGCAGAGTAGAGAAGAATGGGCCGTCAAAAAGCTGGGTTGAAGGAAAAGGAAGCTGCAAAGAAAGAAACACTGACTGTTGACCGATCTGGACGACCCGATCGTAGGTCTCGTTTGCGTAACCGGCAGCTTCAAAGTCCTTTGCTGAGAACTTGGCAAGTGCCTCGGAGTAGAACTTTGATTCCAGGTGCTCAAGCGTCAGCGCATATTGAAGGATATCGGCGTCGCTGCAAGAAACAAACAAAGCAAGACCGTATCGGGCAAACGTGATGAGAACTTATCCGTGCGCTTGAAAGGTCGTTCGGAATAGAGAGAGAGAGAGGAGGCTTACGTGTAGTTGTTGGGACTGGCCATGGAAGAAGCAGATGAATCGTTATCGTCTCTCCTAAGCGAAGCGGCCTGAACACCAAGTCCGGCAGCGGCGAGCGTAGCGAGGGCGAGTGTGGTGGTCTTCATGATTGCGTGAATATAGATATATTGAGGTGAAAAGTGTCTAAGGTATGCGTATGCAAAGTCGTAAGGGTCGTGAAAGAAGACTGAAAGGCTTCGTTGAGTTGATCGCTAGTAACGAGAGAGAGGTGGAGAGGTTTCCGTCGAGAGATTGTGCTTGTGTATGAGAAAGGAAGAGAGAGGTGCTTGATGATGATGATTGATGACGTAGCAAGTAAGAGGAATGGAAAGAGTGAGTGTTGATGAACAGAAGGTAACAAGGATCCTCACTGCCAATTTTATAGGCCGCTGCCCGGCGATTGAAACGATCGCATTTGATGAGGCAATAAGGGGTAATGGGGTGAGGGAAGGAGGGAGAAGAAAGTGAAGAAGGCGAGAGAAGGGGGCAGGGGAGGGGTTGGGAAGGCCGGGACCGACTCCAAAAGATTCCCTCAAAAAGGGGGTCAGTCGGCATCGAAACTTAGTGGGGAAAAGAAAAACACGGGGAGGGAAGGAAGAGAGAATCCTCGATCGATCAGCAACAGTGGAGTCGTCGGGCGTTCCCCAGGCAAAAACGGATCGAGATGCGAGGTGTTGATCCTGTCTGAGCTCGCCCCCTCCCTCATATGTCGACACTCTCTCGGTCCTCTTCGAATTTCAACAGGGGAAGTCTACAACCCAGAGAGAAGAAAAACAACCCAGGAAGGAGAAGAAGCATGAAATGCGTGATGAGATATAACGGAACTAAGAGAGGAAGAAACCAAAGAAGATGGAAGATATCCGCACATGCGCGCGGGTTGGGTGTGTGATGTGATGCAGTGATGATTGTGAAAAGAGAAGGACCGACTAGGATGCTTGTTCGATAAAGGAAGAGGATAGGAGGGAGATGTACGATGCTGCTGACGATGGCTGAAGGTAGACGAACAAGAGAAATCGATGTCGGATCGACAAGAGGACGAATGCTAGAAGATTAATTCAGAAGGTAGGGAAAGGGACGCGAAACAAGGGAAGAAGATAACTGAGACTGAGGGGAAAAGTGGGCAAGAATGCATCGAGGCGATCGACCTCACTATAGACGACACCCGAGGAGAGAGAAGAACCAGGAAAGGAAGGCGCTGAACGAATGAGAGAAACGATGACGAGGAAGGAAAAAGCGAGCGAAAGCAAGAAGCGAATATGGAAAGCGAAGAGAACCGATCCGTCTACTGTCCGAAACTAAATCCACCCTGAGGGGCGGCGAGGTCAGCCTGGAAAGCGAAGGATCCGGCAGCATCGACCTGGGGAGCTCCGATTCCAGTCTCGGCAGCCTCGTCCTCTTCCGGGAAGAACTAGATTTGACAACGGAAAGAGCCCAAACGAGTGGCGAAGGATAGATGGTGTCAGCGGGTGATCGGAGGTTGCGGTGGAAAGCAAAGAGATAAAGTTGTAGCGGACGTACTCGGTCCATGAGGGCGAACGACTTCTTGTAGATGTCAAGGTTCTCGTGGTGCTGAAGGTTGTGGATGGCGTGCATACCTCCAGCCTCCTCGATGTACTGAGCGTACTGGTTGATGGCACCTGGTCCAGCATTGTCTTTGTCGAGCTCTCCGACCTTGAGGATGTTCTCGAGACCGTCAAGGCTGTATGACGCAGAGGAAGAAAGCAAGAATTGTCAATCGCTTCGTACACATTCACGCGCGACGAACAGGCTGCCACTCACGCAACCTGGATGATCTTGTTGTCCATCGTCTTGAGCAGATCGCAGAGAGGCTTGATGCATCCCTGAGAGACGAGGTACCTGATCTGAGCAGGCTCCTGAAGACCTCCAGAGGTGGCGTTGGAGAGGGCCCAACAGGCCTCTTTCTTGGTCTTGAAGTCGGCGGTCTGGAGGATGTTAATAAGAGGAGGAATGATGTTGGCATCAATGATGGCCTGGATCTGGTGAGGACTGTGAGGCGAGGTGAAATACGGTGCGAGGTGTAGAAGGGTGAAGCAGGTGAGTACGTCGCCCGAGCCACAGTGAACGACTTGAAACAAGGACACGCACGATCCAGCAGTGATGTTGGAGATAGTCCAGCAAGCCTCCTTCTTGATGCCCTCCTTGGACGAGCTCAACAGCTGAAGAAGGGCCGAGAGAGCACCCGAGGCAATGACAACCTGAGTCTGGAGGTCGTCACCGGTGACGATGTTTCCGACGGATCGAAGGGCAGGAGTCTGGACGGAGGTGGAGGAGTGCCTGGAAGAGATGACGTTGATACGTGAGTTACGGGAAGCGAAACGGGTGAGCAGGTCCACGTCCAAGTCTGGCGGGGTATGCGTACATAAGCAGATCAACCAATCGTCGGCAGACTCCGGACTCGATGACGGCCTGGATTTTGTCGTTGGACCCATCAGAGAGGTACTGCAGAAGGAACGAGACGGATCGAGTCAGTTTGGCTTCCCTTCGAGTGAGTGCGTGAGGACAGGCTCAAGGAGAGACGAAAGCGCTCACGGAGATGGCCCAGCAAGCATCGATGAGAACCTCGTCGTCGAGCGAGTAGATGAGCTTGGTAAGGACAGTAAGAGCGGGGGAGATCTGGGAGGGTCAAGTAAGGGTTGGAAAGTCGTGAGCTGGACTTGCCAAAGGAGCAATGGTGACAGATGAGATGATCAACGAATCGAGTCTCATAGCAATCGAACTTACGAGGTCCCAGTTGGGCTGAGGGTTCTTACCCCTGCAGAAGTTGCTGAGAGTCCAGGTGGCATTCCTAAGCATGGACAGCTTGTGGTTCTCGCTCAAGAGGGCGAGCAAGGGTGGAAGGGCGCCCTGCTCGAGGACGAAATCTCTGCATTTTGGCGAATCACCAGCAATGTTTCCCAGCGCCCAAACAGCCTGCTCACGGACGTCGAGGACGGGCGAGGAGAGGAGCTGGATAAAGAGAGGGACGGCGCCAGAGTGGATGACGATCTGGGTGTGGTCCGAGGTTCCAGAGGCGATGTTGGTGAGGGCCCAGGCGGCCTCGAATTGGATCATCGAATGGCTCGACGAGAGGAACTCAACGAACCGAGGGACGACGCCAGTGGCGATGACGGCTTCGATGGGTGGGTTCTTCTCCTTCGAGAGGAGCTTTCGGAACTTCGTCGTGGCGTCAAGCTGAGCGTCAACATCGTCCGAGAAGACGCCCGTGATCATGGTCGGCAGGTCGGCGAGCTAGCATCGATCGAGAACATGGGATGTTTGGATCGCATGAGTCTTTGTTTGAGCACTGAATCGAGCAGAAAAAGAGAGAGCTCACGCCGGCCTCGCCAGCTCCTCCAGATCCCTCATCGTCCGAGTCGGCAGAAGAAGTGGTAAAGTTACGACGCTTGGCAACGGAGTCCTCTCGCTATTTGAATTGAAAGAGGGATCGGCGAGCCGTCAGCTGAAAGATCGTCCTCAGAAGGAGGGAGTTGAGAGAAGAAGAAAGAGGTCCTGAGTGTAAGGCTGACCTTTTGCTTTCTGATCTCAACCTGCTGCTCCTCCCGACGCCTCCTAAGCTCGGCAGGGGTGAAGTTGGACTTGGACTTGTAGGCTAGGTGGAGTAAATGAAGATGGACAGCGCAGAAAGCATGTCGGAGAGAGGGAGAGAGGACGCGATTGGTTGAAGCGGGGAGTGGAGAGGGAGAAAGGAAAACAACAGAAGAGCGAGGGAAGCTTGGAATGATGAGTGCATGGACACTTTCTGGATAGCTGTGGACTGATGACGTACCAGCCCGTCTGTTCTCTTGGTTCCTAGCGTCGGACATTGGGTAGAGTCGGAAAGTGTTTTGTAGAGGAAGGGGAAAGGGAAAGGAAGATAGAGAGATGATGGTCAAACGAGCTTTTCCTTTGAAAATCACAAGGCTCCACCTTCTCTCACGCTTTCCGTCACGTCGCGTTCCTGTGTGCTCGGTTGCTCTACCATCTCTTCCAGCTTCCTCGCGGCATGAAAAATACTACCCATATCGACCAACGACTTAAAGAGGGAGGGTCATCAATTTATCGAGCTCACGACCGCTTCAAGTGGCCAGAGTCTGATCTTGACCTGAGGACGGATTTTCATCTCCTTCTTGGATTTCTTATTATTATAATTCAGCAACAATACAGCACAGCTAAACACGATTGATTCAGAACGCATATAGGGAGATTGATTGTCGAGACACTTGATGATGGTCAGTCGACGTCTGCTCGAGACCTCGATTCCCTCCTCAACTTCCACGACGACCGCATCTCTCCATATACCCGACCCCTTCCTCACCAAAAGCTCTTCACACCTCATGCCTGTAGCCGTAAACCCATCATCGGCAGGTCAGTCGTGTCCTCATCTCGTGCTTTCAACACAAGCATCGCATCCAACTGAACCATGTCCTTGCTCCCTCCCTCCTCCACCTCCTCGAATCTAGCCGGTCTCCTCGCTCTTCTACAAGAGGACGATGAGCCTCAGCTCCAAACTTATGCTCTCGAGAAGCTCAATGAAGTCGTCGACGAATTCTGGCCGGAAATCTCAGAGGACGTTGTTACTATGTCAGTATATGCGTCCTTTCTCATCAGCCTCTCGTTTCGTCATCTCGCTTCCATCCTCCTCTTCCTCCGATGATGGGGATGACTACATTTGATCGCTACCAATATCAGACTGGAACGCTTGGCGTGGTCCTACTCTGCTTGATCGTCTTGCCGATCGGTCGCAGGCTCATCGTACACTACGCAATTGAGCACTCTCGTCATAACGCTTCTTCGCCGCCTCGACTAGAGCCACCAATCACTCCCGTCGCATTGCTGTAGATGCTCTCTAGTGTATCATCACTGGAATACTGCAGCTGACACATGTGCCCTCAATTTCAGTGAAACCCTGTCGGAATCATCTTCCCTCCCCGCACCATCTCGTTCCCTCGCCTCGCTCGTCGCCTCAAAGGTCTACTACCACCTCGGGGCTTACGATGAGGCCCTTTCGTTCGCTCTTTCTGCCGGGGATAAATTTGAGAAGGAGAGGACTCAGGTCACTGAGGGCAAGGGGAAGGGTGGAGAGGGCTTCGTTGAGGTCGTTGTCGGTGAGTCCGACCTTGCCCAGGTCGAGCAAATAGCATCAGTATCTGAGTCACTGTGATAGTCAGCCTTAGATCGAAACGCTGACTGATATGCAACTTGTATCGACCTCTAGCCAAATGCATCGACACCTACATCGTCTCGCGCTCTTCTCCATCTGCCTCGGTCGATTCTCGACTGGAATCCATCGTCTCCTCTGTTCTGTCCCGCTGCGAGGCTGCCGGCGAGTGGCGTCAAGCACTCGGTATAGCTCTCGAGTCGAGAAGGCTTGACGTTCTCAAGCGAGTCTGGGATCAAACCTCGGACGATGAACTTCTTCGATGGACCTTTGAGGCCCTCGCTGCTGGTAGAGGATTCCCGCTCGAGTACAAGACCGAGGTGAGCTTCAGCTTTCACTGAATCTCAATCAATATTAGCTGTCAACGACTGATCACCACCGTCTGTACTCCAGGTCCTCCATTTGCTTCTCGACCTTTTCCTCAAGTCACGCACTCCCGACTATTTCACCATCATCCAAATCCACATCCAACTCAACGAACCCTCACTGTCTTCTGCTCTCCTTCAAAATCTTCTCAAAGCATCGTCCTCACCCTCCGCCGAGTCTGAGTCTCCAAAAGACAAGCAGAGGCGGTTGCTCATCGCCTACCAGGCTGGTTTCGACCTTGCCGAGGGTGCAACTCAAGAGTTTCTCGCCGAGGTCTCAAAAGTTGTCTTGGGAGAGACTGAGTCAGTGGATCCAGTTCTCGTCAACCTCAAGAAGATCTTGTCGGGAGAGATGACGATCCGATTGTACCTCGACTTCCTGTACAAGCACAATCACGCCGATCTCCTCGTCCTGCAGAACACCAAGGTCAGTCGAACTCCAGCCGTTGAAACAACCTTTTGGGCATTACTGACCTTCCTTCTCATCGAAATTCCATTTAGGACGCACTCGAAGCGCGAGCTTCCATCTATCACTCTGCCGTTACATTCTCCAATGCTTTTATGAACGCCGGTACCACATCCGATACCTTCCTCCGATCCAACCTCGACTGGCTCGGACGAGCTTCCAACTGGTCCAAATTCTCTGCCACCGCTGCCCTTGGTGTCATTCACAAGGGCAATCTCGCTCGAGGAATGACTATCCTCGGACCCTACCTTCCTGGGGCTGCTGCTGGTGGAACGAGTGCGAGCCCGTATAGCGAGGGAGGAAGTTTGTTCGCGTTGGGTCTCATCAATGCTGGGAGAGGAAAGGAGGTCCTCGACTTCCTAAAGGAGAAGCTGAATGGAGCGAATGGAGAGGAAGTTGTTCAGCATGGAGCTGCCCTTGGTTTGGGTGTAGCTGGTATGGCCAGTGGCAACGAGGGTGAGCAGGCTGTTGATGTTATCAACTCTTCGGCTTTTGGCCGTTGTTCTAACCATTCCCTTGCGTTCGACAGACGTCTACGACCTCCTCCGAGAAACCCTCTTCATGGACTCTGCCATCGCCGGTGAAGCCTCTGGATACGCCATGGGTCTTGTCATGCTCGGCACGGCTTCGCCAAAGGCTTTCGAGGAGATGATCCAGTACGCCCACGAAACCCAGCATGAGAAAATCATCCGAGGTCTCGCTATCGGAATCGCTTTCCTCATGTATGGCAAGGAGGACGGAGCGGACGAAGTCATTGCAAAGATGCTTGCTGAGAAGGTGTGCCGATATACATCTTGCCGGTCGTCCACCAGTCTGCTGACATGACCGCACATCGTCTTCTACTGTGCAGGACGCCATCCTTCGATACGGGGGTATCTACACAATCGCTATGGCCTATGCCGGAACCGCCAACAACCAAGCCATTCGAAAGGTCCTCGACGTGGCTGTTTCTGACGTATCGGATGACGTTCGACGAGCTGCCGTCACCGCACTTGGTTTCATCCTCTTCAAGAATCCGACCCAGGTCCCGAGAATCGTTCAACTGCTTAGTGAGAGCTACAACCCTCACGTCAGGCAGGGAGCTGCTCTCGCACTCGGAATCTCGTGTGCTGGAACTGGACTTGAAGTGAGTGGTTGCGTTTCCTTTGAATCGATAGGTATCCGCTCACGTCATTAATGCGCTTCTACATTCTACCTTGTTCCGTTCCGTCAACCTTACAGGAAGCCGTCGAGATTCTCGAGCCACTCTCCAAAGACCCTGTCGACTTTGTTCGTCAAGGAGCTCTAATCTCTCTCGCTATGGTCCTCATTCAACAGACCGAAGCTCAAAATCCGAAAGTAGCGTCTGTCCGAACGACATTTTCGACCGTCATCGCCGACAAGCACGAGGACTCGATGGCAAAGTTTGGAGCTGCTCTCGGTCAGGGTATCATCGATGCTGGTGGAAGGAACGTCACAATCAGTCTCGTCAGTCGATCAGGGGCCAAGAGTATGAGTGCCGTCGTGGGAATGGCACTTTTCACCCAGTTCTGGTACTGGTTCCCTCTGGCTCACTGTCTCAGTCTGGGTTTCGCACCCACTGCCGTCGTTGGTTTGGACGTCGAGCTCAAGGTGAGCATCAACGTTCTTCTCGAACGCTTCCTCGGTAGTTGATTGCTAATCGTGCCGACCTTCCCGGACAGATGCCCAAATTTGACTTCGTCTCCAAAGCCAAGCCATCGCTCTACGCCTACCCCTCGCCTTTGACCGTTCCCACCAAGGAGGTCGTCAAAACTGTCGAGACCGCCGTACTCTCGACCACCGCCAAGGCTAATGCTCGAGCGGCCGAGAAGAAAAAGGTCGAGCAGGACGACAAAACTACTGCCATGGACACCGTTAGTCCGAAGTCCTCAGTCGTATCACCTCGACTATGCACTAACGTGTCTGATGTTTCGCTTGTAGGACGACAAGCTCACCATGAGTGACGCCAACCCCATCAACGAGGACGTGTCGATGACTCCATCTTCCCCTTCCGCCCCCACAACTACTGACCCCAACAATCCCTCTTCGTCGACTGCCACTGGTTCATCCAAAAAGTCAACCAAGCCAAACGAACCCACCACATCAACTCTCCCCAACCAAACCCGAGTCACACCCGCACAGTCTAACCTCCTCTCGTTCCCTCTCGACTCGAGATACGTACCCGTTCGAAATGATCCCGCTTCTGCTTCCCCGTCGTCATCTTCAACATCCTCTTCGTCGTCATCGCCTTCTGCATACGTTCCCAAGTCGGGACGAGGAATGGGTATTCTTCTCATGTTCGAGACAGACGCTTCATCGTCAACGGAGAAGGAATTCATCGAGCTTGAATCGAGTCTCGATCGAGTTCGAGCGGCCGTACCCGATGGAGCTGCTACTGCTGCCGCTGCCGCTGCTTCTACCAGTGAGCCCGCTGTTGCTGGAGGTACTTCATCCGGTGAGGATGCATCGATGGAGGAAGATGGACCGGAGAGAGATGTACCGGAGGATTTCGAGTATCCCTTTTCGGAATAAATAAAAGTCGATTCTAGCTAGTTCCCTTCGCTCCAGTCTGCCGCTTCATTCGCCTTCCGTCCTAGCTTTTCTTTGCAACGTTGATCTCATATTCGATTTGTTCGTCCTCGAACAAATAAAGCACAGGTTAGCTCAGCAGGGCATGTGTTGAAGGTGATGAAACAGGCTTCGAGAAAGGGATCTCGAGGGAAAATTGAGTCATTTCTAATCTTTGTAGGGAGAACTCAAGGCTCGAGGATGATGGCAACTACTTAAGGAAGTGAATAACGAAACGAGTATGTGGTCCAGATAGGGGAGACGAGAAACAGCATAATGGATGAAGGAGCATTCAACAAGACTGCAGACTAAACGGAGATGAAAGAAACACAAAAGAGGGGAGGAAAGATGGTAGATGACGCAGGTGGGCAAACCAAGCGATCGTCGTTGCTTGTCGTCGAGGATCCACGTAACTGGTAGGACAAGGTGGGTCAAATAATTTATGAATGGCAATAATAGTCAGGACAAAGTTGGTAGACGTAGGGATGGATACACATAATGGGTAGGAGCGACGAGAGAGGTAAAGCATCGCTTGATATGAGACTGCGACGAAGAGATCAATGCAAGACGACGAGATGTAACAGATTGGAGACGTACCGATCAAAGAATCAGTCGAAACGATGCTCTACTGAGGCTCTTTGCACCTTTGCACTCAAATAGTCTGTAGTCTGAGAACGGGCGTGCCAGACGACGTACACGTCCGGTGACGATTTCCTCCGAGTTGAATGCCCCCAGATTGGGCATTCTTCTCTATCATCAACAATATGTAGTCAGGTTCGATAGGTTCATGAAGTGAAAGGGAAAGCTTGGTATGTAATTGTCAATAAATCATCCCCAGCGCCCGACAGATACTATAGCATGTCTGCAAGATGAATCAGATACGAATCGTATGATTCTGAAATCCAAGGAAGCGTCTTAGGAAAGGAAAAGAAAAAGAAGCACATCATGATTGGCTTGGGTCGTAATCAAGAAGAAGTTACATAAAAAAAATGAGATGCGAGCGGAAACATCCGAAATACAATGTGGGAGGGCAGGCCGAGCAAGAAAATCCCGAAAAAGGTAAGCAAATACAACTACGGTAGAGACCGCCTGGAATCGACGACGAGGGGGGGGGGGGGCAAGGAAGACACAAAGCCAGCAAGAGATTTGGCAAGGAAGGATCCCGGAAAGACCAACCATGGAGAACTACACAGTGTATCTAAAGCCTACGGTCTTATCAAAGTGCTCCGAAGTCTCGGTAGGGACGTGCTCGGGAGAACCACCCTCGACTCTATCCCTTCGTCGATTTTCCATTCGGTAGTATGTCGTCATAGAAAGAGCGATGATGACGGCGAGCACGTTGAGACCAAGGTTGATGGAAAATCCAGTCACGAAGACCGTTTTGGATGGGAAAAAGAACGAAGCGGCTATGCTCAGCATCTGCAAAGGTTTAGAAACGCGAAGTCAGCCTAAAGATCGAAACGACTGAGCCGTGCGAATGGATATTTCGTTACCTGGCCGACCGTATTCAGCTCTCCCAGCGCAGCTGCTCTGGCAGACTCGCTGGAGGAAGAGACCGCGTAGAGAACATAGTAAGTTTTGTATACAAATGACCCGATGGAAAGTCAGAAACTCACGAGTAAGAAGTGTTTGAGGCCGTCCAAGACATGATCAATGGAATGGCGCAGTATCCACCGATAACGACGAGGAAAGTTGCAAAGTACCGAGCGTGTTGGTTGTGCTCAACGGCGAGGAGGATGATCCAACCAATGCTGCTAAGGGTGAAAACGATAGCGACGAAGATTCCTCGGGAGCGAAGTCGGTCTGAGATGGAGGTAATGATGAGCATGAAAGCAAGGGCGACGACGTAGGGTGGGACGGAGTAGAGTTGAGCATCGGCGTTAGAGCTGGGATGGGGAGATAGGGAGGGCATGGGTGAGGGAATCGACGTAAAGCAAGAGTGTTAGTTCTTGTGCCAGATTTGCCGTGCTCCATGTTGAGGGATGACTGACTATCCCAAGCTCTTGATGATAGTCGGCAAGAAGGCTGACACAGAGCCCAAAGTCGCGTTCATGCAAGAGTAGCAGACCTAAGAAGGTAAAGACGTTGAAGAGGATCACCACTCCAAACCGATCAGCTTTCTCTCAAGAACACGATCAGTTGGAGATATCGAATGAAGACTAACAGCAGTGACCAGATTCTTCCAGTCCGTAAGAGCATATCGAACAGCTCGCCAGTCGAGTCCGCCCGCCTTCTCGTTCAATCCATCCCGATCCAGTCGGGCAAAGATGAGAGCTCTTTCTTCCTCGTCGATGTACTTGGAGGTGGCAGGTCGGGAGGGAAGACAGAGGAAGACAACGATGGCAAGGACAACGGAGGGAAGACTAAAAGAAGTGACCGGGGCAAACGTCAGTCGACCCGTCGGACTCGGTGATAGCGGACTCCATGGCGTACCCTTCAATCATGAAAAGGATTCTCCAGTTCGCAATCTTGCTGTCGATGTGAGATACTCCATACGCGATGAGACCACCAAAGGCGCCGCTGCAGAATCGAACAGCACGAAAGCTTCAGTCTTGGCCCGGCATGTATCAGGTAGGTTCGCGCTGATTCAAATGTGACTTACGCGACGACACCACAGCCGATGAAAAGCGAGAGCCTCTTGCCCAGCTCTTCTTTCTTGTACCAGAGAGAGTCTGTCATTTCCGAAACGAAGTCAGGGCTGGTCAGTAGGCGCAGACATCTATGTTGGGTCTCAACGAGGTTGGGTCAAGACAACACTGATCAAGATGAACTCACACAGGAAGGCGACGGATTGTCCGAAACAGGCCTCTCCGAGCCCGATACCGAGACGACAAACAATAACTCCAGCGTAAGATTGAGCACCAGCCTGTTTGCGGGATCCAAATGAGCGTAAGCGAGTCGAAAAAATAACCGCAAGGGATCAAAGGGGCATCACGCACCATGCTCGAGGCACAGATGGCCCAGATCATGGCACCGACAGCGATGGCCAAGGAAGGTGAGGTCGCTTTTGCAAAAAGTGTACCGGGGATCGAGAACGTCACATAGGTGAGGAAGAAAGCCATGACGACGATCTCGAATTTCTTCGAATCATCTCCAAGGACATCCTTTTGGAGACCTTGAAGACGTGCGTTTCCGAGGTTTCCTCTGTCGACTGAAATGGTGGCAGAATGTCGATCGACCGGTCAATCACACTCTAGCGCAAGCCGATCTACTACAAGATCATCCGACGTAGACACTCACGGTACGCAGAGAGGTAGAGTAGAGCGGTCAAAGGTAAGATGACTCGATCAAGTTTACGAACGATCCGCTTTTCGGCCTTGATCTGATCCTCGGTGAGCTCGACGGCAGGCATGCGAGCGTGTTCGATATGCCCATAGTTGATCTTCTCGTTGAGACTGTCGGCATCGGTGGAGATGTGGACAGGGTCGACTGTGTTGACTTGCTTTTCAGCGGCGGTGGACATGGCGAGAGAGAGATGAGATGTGGGGTGGATGTGCCGATGTGAGGTGGATGTGCCGATGTTCCGTATGTGTATCGATGATCCAGAGAGACAAAGCGAGTGGGATGATTGGTTGGAGGGTTCTTGAACGTTCAATGTTATCAATGAAAATCGACAGGGGAGATCAAATACTCGAAGGAAGCCCGGTCCGAAGTGCTATTTCTGGACGATATCGTCCCGGAAGACCCAGCTCAGGTCTTTTTTTTACCCCGCAGGCCCCGCTGGGCCCTTCTCGAGGGAGGTCGGGGTAGTCGATTTAGATCGTTTCAACCGATGAATCCGGGACGAAAGCCGGACGCAGAAGAGGGAGGGATTCTGGTGTTCGGTCGTCGTCGGCTCATAAACTGCGTCCAACGTGGACCTGGATGGCAGAACGAGGTCAGTCTCAGGCTCGGTTGGAGTTAGTCGGACAGAAGCTCTGGATCCTGGTTCTGTCTAGCTGACCTCAAGGATCAATGAGACCACCTACAAGGAACAGAATCCTGCCTCATGATGACGTGGGTGGTACGTTGTACGCGAACTTGCCGAGTCTTTTTAGGCTGGAATGGATTGTCCGAATGCTGATAGTTAGATAAGATAAAAAGTCAGAGATGAAGGATCGACAGGGACTCGCACGCGGTACGTCATATTCTATGCCGCGTCGAGGACCAGCGGCGTGTGGTCCTGTATGTGGATCATGTGCTAGTCCATCAATGTCATGTATGACCAAGCCAGGTTAGCTAGTTTCCTTGGGCGAACGTTAAAGATCTTGGCTCGGATACTGGAGGGAAAACGGGGTAGAAAGTGCGAGGCTATGTTAGTAGAGGCGATTGTATGCGCCAACTAGTCCATTGGATCACAGAACATATGTCAAAAGCCAAAGATGAATGGATGGAATACGTGTGTGATCTAGAAAGGAGATGACAGATTACATCGTGACAACGAGGTATGTAGCACGACGATCCTCGAAAGGGACAAACGCTGGCGATAGTTATAGGGAGGGAAATTCAAAGCCGTATCGTGTCGGTGATGCTTCATGAGCGATAATGGGTCATCTTGAGGTCTACTTTAGATGGTGATCCTCTCGACACATCCGTGAAGTGAGGGCTACGTCGAGAGATCAGGTTGTGCGAAGTGTTTGATGGATCTGGCTACTCGAGTTCAGACCCCGGCAGATGTAGATGGTATGTCGATCTGGGGGTGCTTCATGAGAGCTGAAGAGGTAATATTACCATAATCCCGAGTGGGAGTGCTAGGATAGACTTAAGAACGAGCTAGAAAAAGGCGCGAGAGACACGCGTTGTCAGGGCTGAAAGGTAGCTATGGGGATCTGCATACTTGGCCTCATATGACTCCAGTACCGTCAAGGCGGTTTATCGCTCACACAAGATAGACGTGAGAGCGATAGACGCCTTGAGGTCAGGTAAGGTCTGTGAATCGGGTTGTGGAACGAGTTGAGTTTGACGTTGAGGTCTAGACACGACGGTTCGAATGCTAGATATGGGTTTCCTTGCACCGATCTAGATGTCTGGAACGCATCAGGTGGGTCGGAGAGCGATTGTTGATGGCGGTTTGGATGTTCGAGAGTTGAAGCGGACGGACCCCTTCTCAGCGCGACTCAGCGATTCAACCTCGTCCCTTTATCGTCCAAACCCTTCCCAACGCCTTCTCAACCTGGGCACGCGTAGCTCCCGTCCTAGCCCGACAAATCGTAGCTTTACATCTGAGCCCTATCGTCGTTGTCTCTCAGCATGTCTCATCTCTTCGGCCGTTCTCCAAACGGCTACCACAAAGCTCGTCGATCCCCCCTACCTTCCCATCACAAGTCATCTTCCTCCTCTTCCTCAGCTTATGCCGAAAAGCTTCATCACCTCGACACTACCTATGGACCATCTTCAAATCTCTCCCACTTCTCGTCCTCCGACGGAAGCTCAGCACAAGCAAGCAATTGGACGACCGTCTTTGTCCCCCTTCCATTCAGTCGACCTTCTCGCAAACTTCGACTCTCGCTCCCTATACCGGCGAGGCTCTCGCGTCGCCTAGGACTCAGTCGTCCAGTCTTACTGCTGCTGCTCGGTCTGGTAGTGGTTGTGATGTGGCTGATGGGTGGAGGCAGAGGCAAGAGAATAGGCGAAGATGATGGAGGAGGGGGAGGCTGGCAGAATCCGTTCAACCCTGGCACCCTCGTCTTTACGAGGGACGAGGTCAGGAGCGTGTGGGAGTGGGAAGTGATGAGCGGTCACTGGCCGAGTATACGGAAAGGTGAGCGAGGTTTCTGTCAGCAATTATTCTTTGGCTGCGACTTGCAAAGAGGGGACCTGGGTTGGCGCAGGGCGCGAAGGGGCCTTCGAAAGCTGGAGCGATAAAGCCTGGAGTTGTTCTAAATAAGCGTACTATATGCTGCTGCTTGATCAACCAACATGAAAAGCAGCTGTAGCTGCTTTGCTGGATCTTTCCTCGTGGGTAAGACGAACCAGTCGTCTACTGCGAGACTAGCGGGACGATCCTTCTCAAGCTTGCTAGCTTGCTACATCTCGCCCATCATCTGGGCTCAGTAGGAACTGCAGAGACCATAGATTGGTCAGAACGACGCGTCTTCTCTCGTGCTAAAGGGCTGGCGGTGCACTCTCGCGTGTCCTGTGTCTCTCACTTTTGTGTCCCTTCGCGTCATCGTGCTAACGTTTGCTCGGATCGTCGTGCTCTTTCCTTCTCTCTTGCGCTCAACCAACGAAAGTCTCCCACTCCAACCTTCCCTCTGGCTACGTCAATCCATCTGTCCCTTCCTACCTTCTTCCAAGCCCCCCAACGTCTCCAGTCGCGTCCCAATCTTCTTCGTTCTTCTTCTCCGGATCCGGTCCCGATCGACATTACGTCAATCTCTCTACACCACAGGACCCAAGAGACGAACTCGCATGGGCTTGGCCAAAGCGACCAACACCTGGAAGTGCGGCCGATTTGGACCTTCTGCTGCAAGAGTGCGACTTTGGCAAGGGGATGGTCAGTATTACTAAACTCAAACGAATCTGACGAAAGCGAACAATATGAAAGCAAGTAGTAATGACTGATCTCAACCTTCCTTGTCTGGTCGAATGCACAACAGCTTGTTCGAGACTGCCTCGAGGTCCTTCGCGTTGGAGGTGGACTCGACAATGGCCGCCGACATCGCCGGGGAGATCTCGCACCCTGGTCATACGTCTTCACCGAATCCGAACCCATCGAATCTGACCCAATGATCACCGAGCGAGAAGCCGATCAAAGAGCCACCCTGGTTCTGCACCTGAAGCCCTCTCGACTTGACGACACCGATGCATCTGACGGATCTGACGAACAGCAACTCAACGATGTCTCTACCTCTTCAACGGCGTCCAAGCTTATCCTCCCAGCACCTTACCCCCCTCGTCCTCATGTCATCACTCCCTCAGAGCCATGCGACCCGAACCGACCTCGACTCTTCCACATCTTCTGGGCCGGACCCTTCACCGACAAACCTTACATGGCGATTCTCTCCTTCCTCTACTCTCAGAACCTGGGCCTCGACCTGACCCAATCTCAGTGGTCCCAACCGTCCTCCTCACCAGCTTGTCGACCCCAATTCCTCATCTGGATCAATCCCGGGCGAAGCGGCTCGATCCCAAACCCGTCAGCCAAACGAGAGATGTACGAATCCCTTGCAACGAACCCCTGGAGTGCTCCCTTCCTTCACGCACGGTTCAAGGACGTCATCAAGTTCAAGATGTGGAATACTACTGAGCAACTCGACGGCGTGCCCGAGCTCAGGGATCACTGGAGGAGTATGCCAATCCTCAATTCAGCGGGTGACGTTCTCAAAGTCAAGAAGGATGACGAGAACGACCAGAAGCAAGAGGGCGAATCTGATTCCGGCCTGACGGACGACGACGACCATTCGCTCGTCGAAGGCATCGTCGCGGACGTGCTCAAGGAGGGAACCGAAAAGAAATCCTCGCCTCCCAAGAAGGCAGCCAAGATCGATGCCGGGCTCTCCGAAGCCGACCAGAAGCTCGCGACCGTTCTTTCTGACATGGTGCGATTTGTCCTCCTTCATCGATACGGTGGCATTTATCTCGACGCCGACAACCTCCTCCTTCGAGATTGGGAGGAGCTATGGAACTGGCGAGGCGCGTTCGCCTACCGTTGGTCCTGGCACGAAAAGTACAACACGGCGATCATCAAGATGCACAAAGGCTCAGCTCTGACGTCTTTCCTCTTCAAAACGGCGCTCGAGAACAAGATGGACTTCCACCCGATGACCATCTCGCGTTACCTCGCCGACGCTGGACTTGATCCGCTCCTCTTCCGGCTTCCCGATGCACTCTTCGATTCGGCTTGGCTCAACATGGAAGGTTATCAGCGCGATAGGCCACCTTTCCCATACTTTTCCGAGTGAGTAGTCATCATCGTCACCACTGTGAAACGTCAGCTTTGTTGCCGAACGCTTGACCGACTTGTATCTGGTTCGCCAACACGCTCAACAGATTCAAAAAATTCTTCGTCGGCGACAAAAACGCTATGGCCGAGGCTTCCGTCGCCGGGTTCGACTCATTCTTCCGGGGTGCATTTGGGTACCATTGGCACAATAATTGGTCCGTTTGCTTAGATTTTGGTCTTACCTTGTCTCGGTCCATCCTCTAGTTGACTGACGTTTGCACTTCGAAACGTCGTTCGTTTGGACTCCTCCTTGCAGGCTTCTTCCCTTCGACCCTTCTCGCAACTTCCCTGACCTCGGCGACCGTTTCCATAGGGGAGAGAAGCTCATTCGGGATTACCTCGCCGCAAGCAGATCCCCTAATACCGCCACCTCATCCGACGTTAACAATTCTCCAGAAGACTCAGAAGCGTCCAACGGCGAGCAAGACGGATCGCCTGTTTCGAACCAAAAGAAAGGACCTGAACCTCAACGTGGAGAACCAAGCCCATGGATGGATTCACTGGCGGATGACGATAGAGAGGTGGCGTGGGCTGCAATCTTGAAGAGGACGTTCGAAGGCTACATCCGGGGAGAGAGACCCAACATGTATGGAGAGTGGCTCAAGTGGGAGTAGTCGGCGGAATGTCGCGAGGAGAGGAGAGTGAGTGGACGACGGCTGGTTGATCTAAAGGCATGTACGGCAAGAAGAGTGAATTTGGACATGTGGAAGCGAGGTTGAACGAGGGTTTTTTTCTTATCTATTTCTTTCGGCTGCATACCCTCTCTTTTTCTGCTTTCTTCGTCTCCTTTCTAGTGGTTCAAGAGCTGTCCTTCCCTTCCCTCTCCTTCTTCGGGTTCAAGTGATTTCCCCTCCTCCGCCTGTCTCTGTAGATGGTGCAATGTTCTCTCACCACACCCACTCAGTCCTCCACGAGCACATAGGCACAAGGCGACCTCTGTATCCTACGTCTTTTGCCACCTCAATCGGGGTTTCTTTCTCTCTGTTTTCTCATTCCCGATTTCATTCTATCGACTTGATCAACCATCTAAACGAATCTACAAACCATCACCTTCTTCCACCAATCTCTGTTCCTTGATCATCGTCTTTCTTCTCTCCTTTTTTTTTTCTTTCTCTCTTTCTTTTCTGCATGCATCTCCTTCATCGGTTCTGATACTTGTTCCCTTTCAGAAGCCACCTACCTTCCCTACTTACCTCTCTCACCTACTTTCCCCCCTTACCTTTTCTTTCTTTCTGTTTTCCTTCCTGCTTTCTGCCTTCCTACTCGCTCACTTCCCAACGGACCCTTTTGTTGAATGATGTTCTCTCTCTCTCGCTGTCAAACTTCGATGGGAAGGATGGAGTATCGGTCAGCGTTGTCAGATGATGGATGGGGCGGGTGAATTGGAATTCGATGGTGTAAGACCAAGAACGAGAGACGGCCGATGGGTCGGTCGGACGAGAGAAGATCGAGATAGCTGGATCGTCAGCATCAACGTTGAGGACCCGACTGACGTTGGTAAGCTGATCTAGGCGGATCCTTTGTCGAGAAATCTGTTAACACATACGACTGCCTCATGTGTCGACTCGTGAGTGGTACTCGAGCGATATCGATCATCGCGTTCATCGTCCTCGTTCGCCTTTGTCAACCGCTTTCACTCATCTGTACCGATGACAACTTCAGGTCGTCTACAAAGGGCATGACCCAATGCTTCTATCTCACGTCAGTCCACATCGACTTGACAACATATGTCTTGACATCACTTGAATCCGAGCCCTAACGAAAACCATCATCATTCATTTCAGCTTCTCACACGACCGTAAGTCTTGTCCCTTGATAGAGTCTTAGTCCATCACAATCCTAACGTCCGCTCGATATCGTTCATCAATCACATCCAAACCAGGGCTCATTCAATCATCAATCAATCGTTTGGCGCTCGATTGCGACTCGATCTGACTCGAGGCCCTATGAATGGCGATGGGTATGATCCTTCATTTCGATTCTCTGCGCTTATAAAAGCGCTCATCCATCAGTCTGTCGAATCCTATCTATCATTGACAGGTTCGGCGTGGGTTGGTACGACGCCGACATCTGCCAGCAATGCTCATCCTCATCAATAAAGACCATCCAAACGTCTCCATCGAGTCCACTGGAAGACACCACGATCGACAGTCATAGTCAACCGAATGTTACAGGAGGACTTGGGTCGACAGTTGATGCTAGTAAGGAAGAGGAGGACGAAGCTAGAAGGAGGCCTTGTATATTCAACTCAATCACCCCCGTTAGTCAAGCCATCTTCTAATCAGACGGTTCGGCTCAGCTTTCAGGAGGCTGACGTATAGATATCATTCGGATGCGTCAGGCCTGGAACAACGACAACCTGTCTCGTCTAGCCGAGAAGATCCGATCTCCTCTTATCTTGTCAGTCCAGGATTGTGCTCCAATTTGCGCGGTCTCACATTGTTCCATATGATACTGACATCCGAATTGATATATCTCGTGTGTTTATCAACCCAGCGCTCACGTACGAGCTTCGACCTCTGGTTCGCTGTCTGAGCAGAATTGTCATCCTTGGTCATTCGGCCGATTGATGGTACGCCTCTCTGCCTAGGGAGATCTTCACCTCCTCTATTCCTACTTTTGGAATAAAGACTCACACATCCTTGGAGATCTTTCGTCTCACTTGGCAGTGGATGCACAATGGAGGAATCTCATCGTTCTCGAAGATCAAAAGACGTCTTCAAGCTTCACTGCCCGAACCATTGTTCCTCTTCCCTCAAGGTTCAACAGGTCCGTTCACTTATATATATATACATCAGTGTTGTGTTTTGACCATATCGTGAGCCCTCTGGTATGCGTCAACATATAGCAGCGACTCATCGTCTCCCGTACATGTTATTGTTTCGCTAGATTCCGAATGGTCCTTCGCACTGTTCCTCTCTTTCCTACCTCAGCACATTCTTTTCCCACCTGCTCTACCCTCATCTCTAATCGACCGCAACGATCCCACATCCACGTCTCCCGTCTTCAGCGTCTCTTCAGCATCAACGAATCACACTCATCTCTCCTCCCCATTCACACCAAAGATGCTCAAAGACGCAATGCTCAAGACGATCGAAGCTATCAATCGATGGACCAAAGAAGTTGAAGCGGAGGAACCAAGTCTGTTGAATTTCTGCGTGACGGATGGCGAAAGTGTTGTTGTCACTAGGTGAGTGGAACAGAGCTGACAAACCCAAATCACCGAGGCTAGGGTAAAATTCGTCGTCGGGAAGATGAGGTTTTCTGGATCAGGAAGAGGAAACTCGAACTGATGGGCCTACTTGACTCGACAAACGAACGAGTATATCTTTAGATACATCTCATCTCTCGATAAAGAAGCGGCTTCTCTCTTCTACTCTTCCGGTACCTCCTTCGTACGTCCGCCCCTTCCCCTGCCCTTATATTCACAGGAAAAACTCTGCTCGATCCTTGGAATCATTTCGCGCTCATAGCTTACCAACCGATCATCCTTCCTCTCAAATTCCGTTCATCACGATAAAGACGGAATCACCACCAAATTCGGGTTCATATCGAATGTCTCACTCAGCTATTCGACCCGATCCCCTCATCCTTATCGCTTCAGAACCCCTCACATTCGAGAGATCAGATTGGATGGAGTCAGTGGTTGCATTTTTTCTCTCGTCATTATGTGTCAATCACCTCAGGGATATCCTTGTCTTTGTTTTGGCCTCTGATTCGTTCAAGTATTGATCCACCATTATCTCTCTCCTCCCCACATCACCAAACCCCCGTTTTTTTTTTCTCTAGAATCCCAACAAACACCCTCCTCATCATCACACCAAATCAAAACCTCTTACAGATCCCAATTCAAGATGAATTCTCACCTCTCGCCATCGCTCCAATGAGTCCGATTCCATCGATGCCATCTATCATTACCCCAGCGATCAATTCGACATCTCCAAAGACCTTGATGCCATTGAGCCACAATGGTGTCGTTTTATCAAGGGATAAATCATTCGCCATTCCAAAGGGATTCGGAGCCGGTTTTTCCTCAGAGGACCCTCCTCATGCACCTCCTCTTCAGTGAGAGCGAGATATCTTGTCATCGCATCTAGTCTGACGCCTTTTTCGATCTGAGGAAAAGGTGTGATTGTTGCCCAAATGTTGGTTTTCGATGAATTCGTCTTGGTGTGTGCGTGTGTAGGTGTAGGTGTATGTGTGTGTTTGTGTGTGTGACTGCCTTCGCCTCTCATCGATCGGATAGATTCATGTGCGTTTCCACATCAACCCCCCCCCCCGCCTCCCAACGAAAGCAAGAAAAAGAAAACGGAAAATGCAAATGTGAAGTAGGAAAGAGAAGGAACCGATTGTCATCTGAGTTCTCGCGAAAGCTCAAGAAGCCAGGTAGCGAGATTGAAGATTTGAACAAAGCGCTTTTTTTTGAGGGCCTCAGACATGAAGAGATCATAGCCATCCAATAGGGAAGGAAGGAGTTACGGGTTATATGGGGAAAACAAAAAAATGAAAAACAAGGAGGTTCCGAAGATGAAGCAAGAGCGTCAAAAAGGTCAAGAGGAACGAGACAGTCAAAAGAGAAAGTGTTACTTGATGAACCTGTCGAACGAGCGGGAAGGTGAAAAAAAAAAGAGATGAAAGGGGCGTTTATAGGAAGGAGGGAATTTGAAAGGCGCAAATGAAAGAAACGATTAGCTTCGTACACACACGCACACACACACACACACACGGATCGAGCGCTTTAGAACAGAGAAGATAGAGAAGAGATGTCAAAAACGAACTTTCCCATGAACTTTCGGTGAAATTCAGTCCTAAGAAGATCATTGACGAATTCTTTCTTCTTGTTTTTGTCTTCTGTTCCAGCGGCTTGATTTTTGAAGATGAGATCTGATTGGGGAGAGTGGGTTTTTTTTTTTTCGAAAGCGTAAGAAGGAGAAGAAGAAAAAAAAGGTTGAGGTGGGAATGTATGAGCAAAGGAAGGGGAGAAAGAGGAGTAGAAGATGGATCAGCAAAGAAAAGAAACAAAGCAAGGAGGGGTCGAAACGTTTTTTGGTTTATAATTTTTTTGTTTCTTTCTGTTAGACTGACCATCATCCCATCTTCTACCGACTCTGAATGAACCAGTTGAACTGGATCCAGCGTCTGAAGAACCTCCAGGTGTTGATTGACCAAGAGCAGCAGCGAGGTTCAGGAGAGGGTTCCCGACGGCGATCTCAGCTTCTCTAGTCGTCGCGGTGGATGCTGCGAGAGCTGCTTCCTATAGTGAATTCATCGTCAAGAGACGAAAAGGACGGTCAGCGTATAGATCAAACGGGAAGGAAGAAAAAAAAACCATGAAGGGCATCGATCTGAATGATTGATCAAATGCGGATGATCCTCCAGTCGACTTACCTGTCTCTCCTTCTCCTCTGCTCTCTCCCTCTTGATCTTCTCGAGCTCCCTTAATAGCTCAGCTGTATCATCCTCGTCGTCATCCGAGTCAGAATCATCGTCGTCGTCCGTGTCTTGGTCCTGAGTTACATCAACCTTTGCCTTCTTTCCCTCGTCATGACCCCCTTCGCCTTCACCTCCAACGCCATCGTCTTGATCATCGTCATCATCATCATCATCATCTCGATCGAGACCGACGACTTCTTCGAGTACCTTTCGTCTCTTTCTTTCCTCTTCGCCAGCGTGATCGTCTCCCCCAGGAGGACCTTGTATCCTCCTCCCGGGAATGACGAGCTCGGGCAAAGGTCCCAAACCTTGAGCCTTCCTCTTCTTGTCGACAGCCTTCCTCTCAGCAATGAGAAGTTGGACCCTGAGATCGGTGGAAGAAACTTCGGATATCGAGGTTTGACCAGGTTGACGAAACTTGAGTTTGGTATGAGCGGCGAGATCTTTGACCGAGTATTGGCGGGAGCCACCTTTCTGTTCACGACCTTGAGCTGGGTTCCATGTGGGTCGATGGGCGTTCGACATTGTGAGGGAGTCGGTCGGGTGGGAGGGAGGGGATGATGGGGTGACGAGGGTTAGGGAGAGGATTCGGGGCAGGCGTCGCCCTTTCGACTGAATCGTACCTACCCAAGTCTCACGAGACCTCAACCTCATGGACATCGACACCCTCTCCATCGTCTCTGCTACCTTCAGCAAGACGGCCAACTCGGATCCCACTCAATCCACCATCGAAACAATCACCGTCTATCGTTCTTCACGCATCGTTGGCGCTGCCATCATCATAGGCATCGTCGTCATCTTGCTCTGCATCGTTCTCCTCATCTACAAGGTCACCATCAACACTTGATCTCAATCCTCCTATCCGTACCCAATTGATTACACATCACCAAACCACCCACACAACAAAACGAAACCCAAACTAATCCGATTCCCTCTTCTTTCCTCTTCTCTCCTCTTCCGCAGTTCATTACCTTCATCCAACACCACTCAAGAACTCGACGTCGATCTGCTTTTGCTATCTCCCACCAGAATAACAAACGTCACCTTCACTCCCAGCCCCATCGATATTCTCAAGTCGGTACAACCATCGCGTCTAACGCCGGGGGTGGTCGAAGAGCCAGTGTCTTCTCTGCTTCTCGCAAGAGCAAGAAACCCGGAAGAGGTGGGAATGCCATGGACTTGGCCGAATGGGAAGGAACGCCAGTGAGTTTGTGAAGATTTGAATCCATCCCAATAGCTTGGTGGAAATATTGCCTAAGCTTCAATTCTGATGGAAGTCAAGTCCCCCCCCCCTTCCTCCTTCGCCCTTCTCTTTCCTCTCAACCATACGCTGCAGATGTAGACTATGCCCCTACATCAGGAACCTCGCTTGTCGTGTCAATTTCATCTTTCAGTCAAGTTCAATCATACTCTTAATACGGATCTACAAAAGGCATTGAAAAAAGAAACCCTTCCTGTTTTTTTTTTTTTTTTTTTTTTTTCTTTTTTCTGCCAACCGAATCCTTTGACGCCTCATTCGAGTTTGCAACCCTCAACTTATCCCTCCTCCTTCTCCTCCCCCCTCAAGTAAGGCTTAAACCGCTTCGATTGGGCTTTCAAGTGTTTCTATCGTGTAGCTGGAGTCAAAAAGATGAGGACGATATGGATGATGGATGGGACGTAAGAATACCGATTGCAGAAATTATGTTTCACACCTCTTTCGTTCGGCATGAACTTTGGGATCTTTGCACTTGAAGAGTCCCCGGATAGAAACGTCTTTCTTATGCCTCTCTTCCTCTTTCCTTTTTTTCAGTATTTTTTTTTTTTTTTGAAAAAGCAATAGAATAATCGCACGTGATCCCAACTCAGATTCTCCCAAGAAAAGGGAGGGGGGAGAGGGGG
>BCKM01000021.1:208464-231366 GCA_039545415.1 Udeniomyces megalosporus | reverse complement strand
GGGGGGGGGGGAAGGAAAGATGCTTTGCTCAAAAAACAGCTGCTCGGACCCGTTCAGCTGCTCGCAAGTCCTCTGAAAACCCCCCAAGGAAGACCTCAGATTCATCAGCCAACTTGTAACTTAGAGAGAGATAGAGACGGGAAAACATGTTTGACAAGAAATCTTTTTGAACTTACCTACTGCAAGCCTGAACTCGATATTGATCCTCTTCTCCTCGAGTCTTGTACCATCACCACCACCACCACCACCATCATCATCATTCTCACCTTCATGCTCATCGCCACCTCTAATGACCATCAAAGCTCTCTCAACTTTCCCCAACACACTCTTGTTCCTTGAGGAATCCCTGATGTGGAGGAGTACTTCTTCGAAATGAGGGCCATAAGTCAGAGCGAAGGAAGGTGTTTGGTGATTGAAGAAGACAATCAGATCTGAGAGGATGGATTGAGCGACTGGTGACATAGGCTTTTTTTTGTATGTGGGGGGAAGAGAGAGAGAGAAGAGATCAAAGATTGTCAAGATGAAGGGGACAAGAGTAAGGAACAGGATAGGACCAGATGTTGAGCAAATCTTCTTGAAGGGGGAGAAAAGAAACTCTTTTGGTCCCCCCCCCTCCTCCTACCTTCCCCCCTTTATCTAAACGTACCGATGTATCTTGTTCCAGACTTTTCCCGATCAACGTTTCCCAAGCGAACCAAACTTCCCTCTCGAACCCATGATCTCTTTCCTTCCTTCTTCTACTGTCAACATCACCATCAACATTCTCATCCTGCTCGGTCGTCTCGTGATTCCCTTCTTTATCTCCTCCTTCATCCAATTGACGTAGCAGGATGAATAATTTAATGAATGCAAACGTGGATGAAAGGTGTTCGGGAGTAGCTCGAAGTTGTTCGTTTTTATCATCTTCCAACGCGTGAACCAAAGTCGTCGTTGGATGCTTGTTGAGGGTTCCTTCTCGTCGGGCGGAGGAGGAGGAGGAGGAGGAGGAGGAAGGGGAGAAACAGGACGAGAGTATGCTCGAAATGACGAATGAACAAAGGGATGAGAGACCTAGAAGTCGAGTTGACCTGTGAGAGTGAGCTTGTACTACTACTTGTGAAACGGTAGTGGAGTCTGAAGGAGTCATGGAGGGTAGAGAATATGATGATGTGGTTGTTGTCGTCGTTGTCGTCGCCTTCGTCGAAGAAGCGGTAAGATGGGATTCAAGACATGCGTGTACAAGCCATGATAAGACCCGAAGGATATTCGGTGAGTTTCGATCCAGATCCTGAGAGGAAGGACAGGTTCAAAACAGGAGGAAATCAAAAGAAAGGAAGAGAAAATACGTCGGAAGATCAGTTCTTTCTTTTCCTCTTTTCCTTTTTCTTCTTCTTCACAGAAGCAGAGCTACCTCACCCCAGAAAGTTGCTTGTTGACCCAACCCGATAAAACACCCTCATTTTCCTCATCAGCTGCCAATATGATCCTCGCGCATAACCCGAGTCGATCGAATTCCACCAGACTGAACTCCCGTCGAGTTGGGGGGGCGATGAGGAACCGGAGAGCTTGTTTGGAGAGTCGAGGAAAGAAACTTGATTTGATTCGTTGGGTCTCAAGGTTTGAGGAAATTTCGAGAGCGTACTATTCGGTTAAGGAAAAAAAATCCCCAGGAAATGAAGGCAGCAAACAAGAAGAAGGAAGAGAAACACAAGTCGTCGTCAATGTGAGGGTGAGGAAGGTTCATCCGTACACAAACCTGAGCAGATAAGAATGCTCCGTATTGTTTTCTTTATCTCTATTCCTTTCTTCCTCTTCTTCGTCCCCCTACTTTTGAGACGTACCTGTAGGAGAGAGTTGAAGCTTGCGATGATGGGTTCTTTCCTATCGAAAGTCGCCGACAAAATCTCGAGGGAAACCGAGGAAATTTCTGAACCAAAGACAGCTTCCAACGAAAGGATGGTTGTCCTGGACGTAGCTGAGAACCGGGATAAGTGCGAGCCGTACATCATGATGATCATCTGACGGAATGTCTTCTGAAGGATTTCAGAAGAGAAAAACAAGAAGAAGAAGAAGAAAGAAAAGAAAGAAAGAAAAAAGAGGACGTGGTCAAACGATGTGCAGCGAGTTTGAAGCTTCCTTGTAGAAGGAGGAAGGAGTTTCACCAATCGATACTGACGCTTCTGAGAGATCTAGCTTGCTTTCCAAAGAGAGCGGCAAAGGAGAAGAACGGATTCGGATCGTATTCCGTCGATTTCCAATCCGCTTTCTTCGATTCCATTTTCTCACACACATCCACGAAGACTAGAAGAATAAAAAAAGGATAAAACCTATCTTAGCTTCTCGTACTACTGCTTTCAGAGCGTATGAGACTAGACAAGGACCCGATCTATGAACCGATCAACTCACTTGAAATCATACCAGCGTCAATGACGACCGGCTTAATTCGATCGAGGTACTTGTAGAGACTTGCGAAGATGTTGATGAGAGAATGAGGTGGTGGTAATTTCTTCTCGGCGAGATACCGTAATGAGAATCGGATGACGTCAAATCGAGCGATGGGATCGGACAGAGTCCCCGTGATCACAGAGTAAATGTCCACCGAACTGTTCTGATCGTTAGGGTCCGATGCGTTCTTGAGTTTGGGGCGGAATAAAGAGCGTTCAGTATCAGTGTAGGGATCGGTATGATCGGATAGATATGTTGAGAGAGGGTTTACGTTTAAAAGAGGTAAGAAGAGGCCACTAGAACCAAATTCAGAGAAAGCGCTAGCGAGAAAAGTTCGTGTCTGACGAGCGAGGGCTGACGTAGAATCAAGGCCAATAGAGAGTAGGAGACGAGAGATGTGCACAACTATCCTTGACAGTGCCTAAAAGTGATCAAAAATAGTCTTGAGCCGACCTGCGGGAAGGCAGACTAGAGCTGAAATGATTGCGATTGCTCGTATTCACCTTGGCGACTATAGCTTTGTCCCATTGATTGACAAAGGTAGTGAGGACGGTGATGATGAGACTCTGATTAGGCATGCTGATAGGACGAGAGGCAAGGACAGCCATTGCTTCGAGCGTTTTGACCCAGACGCTCTCCAGATGTTGAAGCGCAGGTGACTGGAAGTGATGCTTAAAGGTGATGATGAGAGAGAGCTCTATCCATGTTCTCTTTTATTATTAAAGAAAAAAAAGTAAGATAGCAGACAGCTTGTCAGGCGAGAAGGGAGGGTAGCCGTGCCATATCACAGGACCCACTTGTTCCAGATCAGGTAGTCGGTATACAATCTCCGGATCGTTCATCACCAACGCTACGACGTCGCACATCAAAGCCCCCACCAAATGTTTGAATCCTCCATCTCCATCATCGCCCGAGATTTCTCTTTCCATACTCGATGGAAAGATCATCAACGTCTTTGAGGAGTCGAGGAGGATCTTTAAAGCTGATGCACAAGCTCCAGTGAGATGATTTTCCCTGAAGCTGTCGAGAGTCAAGCCTGAGAGTCGTACGAAGAATGTTCGACCGTCGTGCGAAGGGATTCTCTTCGCCTTTGTGAAGCCAAGGCTGCAGGCGAGATGGAATTTTAGTTGGAGTAGATTGAGGAGGTCGATCTGGGTGCCGTCACTGATCATCTGGAATGACAAGATAACGAGTTGAACCTAAATATATTGTCATGAATGATGAAAGGTGAGATGAAATGATTTGTTTCAAGGTAGATCAAAGTTGATCGCTTCTTACCCTGGCTTCCATCGACTTGGCGGTTGTTGTCATCGAATCAGGAGTCAGCTCGTCGAAGTTCTTGAGCAAATGCAAAGGGGTTAATCTTGATTCAGATCATACTCCTTCAAGGAACGAGATGTCGTGAGGGATGTACCAACATTAAGGTTAGGCACGGGTCGTCGACCAGAGACGTCTTGATCTTGATGGGTGATATTGAAGCTTGCTTTTTCCAACAACTCGATGATCGCTTTCCAACTCAACACTATCTCAAGCCATGCCCATCAGTCACTCTCGATGTCTGACGTGACTGTTTCGTACGATCAGAGGAACAAGCTCTCACATCGCCTATTGGGAAGAAACGTTTGGACCCGAACTAGAAAGGCGATCAATCCTGGACGAGGTTCATCTGGGGTCCGAGAGAAAGACGGAAGAAGAAGCAGGAAGGAAGCGATGAGAAGGTTCTGGGATACAGTTTCGTTTGTGAACATCAAGGGGTATACTAGACTCCAATCACAAACCTGTCTCGAGAGCTCCTTCGAAGCAGGTCCTCATGAGGTCGATGTGGCCTGGTAGAAGGGAGAGGACTAGCACCTTTGCCTTTGCTCTCACTTCCTGCTCATCAATCAAGGGGTGGTGTTGTCATCGAGTCTATTCAAAGGATCGAGATGTAGCTGGCCTGCTTGAAATCCAACTTACGGCTCGTTCGTGCCAGAGTGAGGCCAAGAACTCAACATGAAGGTCGACAGCCGATGTATGCCATGATGAATCTCCGTTGAGTGAGAGGTCGGTGACGATCGAGAAGATCGTCTCTAGCGATTCGCAACTGAGGAACGTATAGCAAATAATCCAGTCGATGTCCCTTGAAGGAAGAAGAACAAACGAAGACGCCTCTTACCTATCGATTAAAGATTTCTTCCCGTCCAATCTCTCGCCAAGGAATTTCGAAAGCGACGGCCCTCGAGAACGAAGGAGGATATACAGAAGTTCCTGTCTAACTCCGATGCATCCTGAGGCGTAGAGCAGCCAAATCCTGTGGCCCAGATGAAAAGAGGGAAAAGTACAGTATCAATGATTGACTGCATCGACCGTTGAACAAGAAGAAAAGACAACAAACAGGTTCGTGACGAGGTCGTGGACGCTGAGAATTAGCGAGGTCGGATTCTTGAGATATGGCGAATGGGAGAAAAGTGCTACTGTGAATCGAGAGACGAGAACGGATGAAGGGGTTGATAGGCTAGCGAGGTAGAAGAGAGGTTGGAGAATCTTGGAATGCAAAGCAATGACTTTCAAAGTGCTTGATGATCTCGAAATGGGGCGATTGATCGTCATATTGCTGAAATGTTTCGACGAAAGGTGACCCGTTAATCATCAGTCAAGTTGATTCCACATGGATTGGCTGAAGATACTGACTTGAGCGAGAAGATGCCAGAAGTGGTCATCAGATCTTGATCGCGCAAGGATTCTCGTGGACAACCAAGGACCAGCAACAGTGAGACGAGAATCATCTGTAAACAGTCCAGACTGTGGCCAAAGACAACGATGGGCGTGTGTCAGTCTATAAACGAAAAAAAAAAAAATCCAGATCGGATAGATCTTTCCAAACCGAAGCTCGACTGACGCTTTGTCATCTTCCTTCAGCTCCCGCGCGATCAAAGGGATCACACTGCTGAGAGTTTCGAGGACGATATCGACGAGAGTCTGTTTGGCTGCTGAATTAAACCAACAAGTGGCCAAGAGTGCACAAGCTAAGTTGCGAGTTGTCTCAAGGCAGCCCAGTCTAGCCACGAGTGCAGCTAGATAGAAGCAGAGAAAACAGAAGAAGAGAGAGAGAGATGAAAGCGTCAGCGAGACCCCAACGGACCCTCGAAGGAAAACTGATCCACTGACATAGTTTCTTGAATACTGTATTCGGTATGACTACCATCGACTGACAAAAGATTTTCAACCAGCCAACACTTCGACGAATTCCGTCATCTCCCGAGGACATCACCTCGTCGAGTAATCTCCAAGGATCAGAAAAGTTCGCGTCGGGGTTATCAACTTTGCAAAGCTCATCTCCAACGCTTCCAATGGAAGGATGTCGCGATTGGGATTCACGTGCATCGTTCGGATTGCGGTTGAGTAGATGAGGAAGCGATTTCAGTGCAGTTTGCTAGTGTTAGAAAGGAAAAGAAGAAGAAAAAATCCCCGAGTTACAGGTAAGAGCAAAGGTTGTAGATCGTCAACGTATGCATATGTGTGATGACGACTCGAGGTTTGGTCTCTGTCCTCTATGTTGAGGTTCGGAATACTGACTTCGTAGTTCAGATCGCGAACGTTATCGAGGAAAATGGCGAATAACCGATCAAAGGCGGAAAAGATCAGATTGAGAGATGACAATTTGATGATCCTTCGAAGAATCAAATCCGCTTTTCGTAGGCGGCCCTTCTCTCAAAAATTAGAAAAAAAAAATGACCCAGGACATCGAGAACCAAAGATAATTAAGTGATATAGCCGGTTTGAAATCCAAGTTTTGCTTGAATGTCGAGACGTACCTTGATGTCGTTCTTCGCTGGGACTCGGACCTCATGTGCATGCCAATCAGTCATCTTCTCACATGCTCCATAGATGACCTGGGCATACCTATTTAACAGGAAAAAAAGAGAAGAAGAAGAAAAAAGCATACAGTCAATTTATGATCGGATATCCCAACACTGGAGACAATTAACTCACGACTGGGTATCGTCTCGATCATGAAGCGAGGAGAGCAAGTCAAAGACGTAGGCGTCAATGAGGGACCGTCGGATGCGTTTGTAGTCTGCTACAGTAGCTTGTCTGGGTGTCGTTTGATTTGGCATCCTGGATTGAGAGAAAGAAGAAGGAGAAAAAGATAGAAACACGAACAGAGTCGGAAGAGGGATGTTTTGAGGGGTTGATAGGGGCAATATAACCGTAGACCATTCAAGAAAGAAGAGAAAAGGAAAGAAAAATTTCATCACTACTCGTTGTTCATCGACTCTTGACTAGAAACGAGGATTTCGAATGACTTTGGGGAAGAAGAACGAACAAACAAAAACTCACCCTCGATCAACTGCAGACCTAGGTGAACCTCGACTTTGTTCGGGTGTAGGTGTACCACCCTGCGAGACATTTTCTGGGACACCCGGGGAAGGTCTCCCAAGGGAGAAATAATCTCTCGTAACAACAACAAGTTTGTCCTCCTGTGATTCGATTCATAAATATACAATGCCAAAGAGGGAAGAGAAAAGCAGTTCAGTTTCCTTTTTTTTTCGACATCGAAAAGAAAAACCAGACGGATGCTCCGAACAATCCTGTCTTTGACCCCGCTCTAAGCGAGAGAGAAGAAAGAAAGAAAAAACTAACCTCTTCCAGGACCCAAGTAAGGATTGCGTGAACGACTCTGATCATGACCCATTTGTGAGTACCTCCATTTGGATGACAAAATCTCTTGACGAATTGAAGTCCAGCTTCGTTGATTGAGACGTCGACATCCTTCAAACACGCCTCTATCGAGCCTACCAAGATCTCCAACAAGATAGATGTATCTTCGATGGAACTCGGGGACGGAAAGATGCATGGGATCTCGGGAAGAGGAGGAGAAAGGATGAGTTGTGAAGGTGACGGCGATGTCGACGATAACGATACTGATGTTGATCTATTCTTCTCGCGAAGATAGAGACTCTCCTCATACGAGATGATTGGCAATGGTTTAGTGACTGTCAGATGTCCCATTGATTCTGGATAGAAACTATGTAGAAGAGCGACCGCTCCGAACCTCGCCCTCTCCGAACCGCGACAAACGATCTCGAGTAGATCCAGGTGAACGTCTGGCTTGGAAAGGGTGATGAGCTCGATGAGATGATGGAATCGATGGATGGAAGCCAGGGTTGGTGTCTCGATCGGGAATGGAAACGTTTCTAGAAGATGAGAGAGGAGGGATGGAATGAGACTCGAAGTTGTCTGAGCTGATAAGATTGATGAAATTTGTTGGGGTGGATGACGGGAGCCAGAATCGATCTTAATGGCAGATGTAGGTGAAGGGGGATGAAGATGCCAACCGCTGGATGTCTTTCGGGGGACATCCGTGCAGGATCCAGATTGGGAAAGGTCGGAAACCTGGATCGTTGGTACAGTTTTACAATCTGAAGAATCCATCATGCTCTGACCATCAATTTGACATCCTCGATCAATGCCCTTCCTAACCTCGAGTCCAACATCCAAGAAAGTCCTGATGTATCCCTCCCACCAATGCAACACCTTTTCAGCCCAAGTATCACCCAAACACGATACTCCTGACCATAGCCCCATGGCTGAAGATCCCACAAGCCTGATAGTTGCCAGATCTCCAACCAAGACGGCTTCGTGATTGATCAGGTTGAGAATGTCGAGGAGACACGTTTGTAGAGCGAAAGGTGGACGAGACAACCTTGGGAAGGGAGAAACATAGAGAGCTTCGGCTGAAATGATCGAGTCAAGAGCAGGCATGAGGATTGGAATGATTGATCCAGAGTGGTTTGACGACGATCGTGGGGTTCCTGGTGATTCGAGGGGAGAAGCTGATCTAGTCATGTCCATACTGAAGCAGGATGAGGAAAGAGCAGGCAATCAATCATGGTGTCTGTCGAACGACTGCGTATCAAAGATCAAAGAACTGCATTACCCAACTAACCTGTCTTCCAATAGTCCATTCGCTTGACTCAGTATGAGTACGTCTCTCACCTGCTCCACAAGGTCGATCGTCTTGTCTCGATGATCCAATATTCTCTGTCTTTCAGCCTTGTCGAATCCTGCTCGACCCCCTCCTGATCGAGCTCTGGTACAGTCGTTGTCTACCCCAGTCTCGAATATGGTTGGTGGGGCGGTCCTCTCGTGGATTGTTTTGATCAGATAACAAAGAAGTTTGCGGGACTCAGTGGAATCCTTACGAGGTAAGGTCGAGGAATTGATTCGAGGCTGTTCAGTTGGTGACAATGCCTGATTGATGTTTGCGGTTTGGATGTTTGATGGGATGTTGATAGTGAGACGAGAGTTTGAAGTCGTTGTGTGACTGAGTGGATCATCTGTGCTCATCTTGGAATGGAGGGAGGAGCATGGAGAGGGGGAAGATGACTCTGGGAGATGGTTGATGAAATGGGAAACGCTCCCTCCTACATCATTCTTCTTTGTCGGTCTCGGTTCGGTTCGAACCCATTGAGAGCACATTCAACGAGACTAAGCAATCATCCCCCCGCCGACTCTGCGAAAGAATTGAAAAACGCATCAAATTCTTTGGTTTTCTTCTTCCTCATCTTCCGATTCCAGTCGTTCAACGTTGTCGATACAACCTTCACAACATCTTTGATCACACGCCATGTCATTTACGAGTGAACATCCCCTCAAATCCCCCCTCGCTCTTTCTATCCTCCTCTTCTCCAGCTCTTGAACCTACCCAAGATTTTCAGATCTCTGTCATCCTCCTCCTTTCCCTTCTTCTCTTCCTTGGGTCCATCCTCCTCCTCCGACTTACCAAGACAAGAATCGGCCCCCAATTCTTCTTGACTCTCAACGACGATCAAGTAACTCGATCTGAATCCACCTCCATCTTCTTTACTCCCTCTCCTTCTCCTTGTGTTCATCGTCTTCCAAGATCCATTAGATCTCTTCTCCTTGTCCTTCTCCTCCTCCTCGTCGTCGTCCCCTTCCTTGCGATTGTCCTCGTTACTGATAAAGGGCCTTCTATCAATCGAGATGATTTTTGATGCTAAGGATGATGATGATGATGATGATGATGATGATGATGATCCAATCCTTCCAACCTTTTGGAGTATGTCTGATAAATCACCCCCAATATCACCACCACCATCATCCAATCTTGGTGTGACGAATCTGAAGAGAGTAGTGTACATCTCTGGTGAAGTTGATTCAACGATGGCGGCATCCAAAGCAGCGATTGTAGGTGCTAAAAGAGAATGAGTGAACGATGGTGGTGGTAATGGTGTTGATGATGATGATGCTGATGAGGCGAGTGATACATGTTGATGATGAGAACGAAGAGGATTTGATGGAATGACATGCTCTGGATGAGCGAGGACAAGGAATCTAGTGGTGTTTCCTTTTTATCGCAAATGAAGGAGGAAAATCATTCTGGAAATCAGTTTTTTTTTTGAACTGATTTTTTTTTTTTTTTAAGAAAAAAGAGATTAAAAGAAGACGAAAGCAAGAAAAGCAAAAGAGAAGAAGAAGAAGAAAAAAAACACTGACCACTCTTATCTTCGATTCCCTCTCTCAAGACTCTGATACCTGGATAGATCTCTTTGACGACTTTTGAACAAATCGCTGCACCCCTTCCTTTTCTCAAGACCGCCAACGACGATGAGGAAGAAGATGAGGTTGATCGATTCGATGATGTTGTTGTTGTTGTTGATGATGAAGGAAGGAGAGAAACTGCTGCCAAAGCTGTAGATGACGTTGGAATTTTGATTGCGTTTGGTAGAAATGTCGAAAGAAAATGAGAACATTGAGCTAGGGCCTTTTTTTTTTTATGGATGATGATTGAAGAAGCAAACGGGAATGCAAGAGCCAGGCAGAGTGAGTATGTGTGTGAGAGAGGGTGAGAGAGAAAGAGACAGAGAGAGAGAGGAGGATTTGATTGTCTAGGCATTAGATGATGTGACGCAGCAAACAACAATAACAAGGTTTTCGCACCACAAAGAAGGTAAATTTGCTTCATCTGACTTACCTGCTCATGGCTGGCGACCCACTCGATCTCCTTCAATCCTCCTCCTTCCCATTCCACCTCCCCTTCCTCCTTATCCTCACAAACAACCAAACAATGTCTAACTTCAGTTCTCAACTCCTCCCTCACCTGCCTCAAATCACCACCACCGCCAATCCCTCCATCACTTTGTCGACGACGATCATCGTCGTCGTTGTCATGTCCAAGTAGGATATCGAGAGTTTCAATGACGATTCCATTCTTTGAATTCTCGAATGGAAGTAGGTGAAGGACTTGACGTCGATGATGAGGATTTGATGATGATGATCCGACCGATGGGTTGTAGTTATATACGTCTGTGAACCAAGTTCTGTTGGATATGAGTTTGGCGACGACGAGAGTTTTCGTTTCTTTAAGAATTAAGAAAAAGAAAAAAGGAAGAAGAAAACGAACCTAAGATTGTGTCACAAGGATGATATTCGACTGATGATCCAAATCGATCATGAGCAGCCTAGAAGCGATCAGCACCCCACGCCGACGATGATGGGTTTCGAAGGAAGGCGTTTAGCTACTTGACCAAGGTTCGGTCGGTCGAACTCAGGGATGGGGGTGTTTGTCTTGAAGGTGGACTTACTTGATGAGAGTAGGTTCCTGGCGGACCTAAGTAAGCTAATATGGGCAGAGAATCAGGCATGATCGTTCGAGGTTGATGATGTGTTCGGCGCACTGATGCCATCTCCACATAAATCCCAATCCCCCCCCGTTTCGGGAGGGAGCCCGACTGTTTTTTTTTTTTTTTGTCTTCTTTTCTTTCTTTTCTTCTTGCTATCCCTTCCAAGCTCACCGGAAAGGTTTCCGTTCCACTTGTCCTGTAGACATCCCCACCCCGTCTCAACCTAACTAATTTTCATCCTCAGTCCCCCCCTTCCTTTTTTTTTCCTGCCTGATCTCTTCTCTTACTACCGGAAAAAGAAAAGAAAACAACACGCAAAGAAGATAGAGTCAATCATGTGAATCAAAGTGTCTTTTCCTCTCTCGCTCTCTCTTCCCTCCCTTTTTTTTTCCTCCCTTTTTCAACTCCCCCTCACTTACTTCAGCTCATGAACATCATCGCGCTCTTCCAGATACTTCTACCCAATCGATCTCTCTCCCAACATCCAGCTCCTCTTTCATCAAACTCAATCATCAACCCTCTCTTCTTTCCCCCCTCCTTCCCCTTCTCCTCCTCATCCTCATCCTCATCCATAATCTCCGTCATCTGTCCTTCCTCCTTCGCCTTCTTCTTCTCCTCCTCATTCCTTCTCAAAGCATTCGAAATATCATTCCACTCTAACCAAACTCCTCCACCCAACTTACCCATATTACCTAATCCTCCACCTTTCCTATCCGGTTCACCCAATCTCTCAATCAACAATTCTAAAGCGTTCGTTTCCCTATCTAAAAAATCGGGTAGGACAAAACTTGGTGTTGAGCCGTACTTTGACGGTGGTGACGGTGATGGAAGAGAGTTCGTAGATGATTGACCACGAGTAGTCGTCGTCGATGGGGAAGATTGTGTAGGTGGTGGAAGAGGGGAGTTGTGGATATCGATTTGGGAAAGGATGAGTGGTTGATTTTGGGTGGAGTTTAAAGGGGGAGTATTGTAAACTAATGATAAACCCAGAGTTGGATAGTTGTGATACGTCAAATCGGCTTGAAGACGGATCGAGGGAAAAGGGAGAGGGGGGATGGGGGGGGTAAAAAGATAGGATGGAAGGAAGTAACAGAAGGTCAGGTTTTTTTGATTTGATACGCTAAACGATCCAAAGAGGGAACTTCACAAGATTCTCCTGCATAGGATAATGTCTATATATGTATAGATAGATTCTCAAAAGAAGAAGAAGAGAAAAAAAAAAACAGACTCACGATAAGCTTGAATCTCGGGCAAAGGAGGAGGATGATCCTTGTTCGAAGATTTCGATTGATGAATTCGATGAATGACATCGCTGATTTGACTTGACGATTCAGGTAGATCTAGAAGTTCCCATAGGTCGATTCCTGAGAAAGAGAGAGAGAGGAAAAGGAAAAAAAAGTGGATGAGAATGGGTTGCTTGATTCATTGATGTTTGAAAATAAAATAAGATAAGATAACCAAGCGAGAAGAAGAAGAAGAAGAAAAAAGGTCACATATGGCAAGTTTTTACTAACTCTCCGAAGATGGCATTTGTCGTGTGAATCTCTCGTTTATTTTGTTTTTCCTTTGTCCTGTTTTCTGTTTCGATTCGAAGGAAATGGTCAGACTCGTTCCGTTTGTGGCTTTTATCTGGGAGAAGAAGGGGGGGGCGGGGGGAAAGAATAACAACCAGTATTAGCGAGACCAAGAGATGATGGTTGATGATGATGGTGGTTTTAGAGAGATCGTCCCGTCCCATCTTGGTCCCAGACGCGCGAAACGCCTCCACTCGTTTGGATAAGTTAGGTGCTCACCCCTTTTATTAGGTACTCATCCCTTTGGGTACTCATTCCTCGAAAAGGCTTTTTCGATTATCTTCTTCTTGTTCTTCTTTACTCTCCCTCTCTTTTCGTTTCATCTCTTTCTTGCGTTCCATTCTGGGAAGTCCACCCTCTTGTTACTATCACTATCATCACGACATCAATTACCTATCCCAAGGCTATCTTCCTCTTCTTCATCATCTTCTTCTCTTGCTTCTTAATGACACCTTGTGAGTCAGAAGGTCGCTTTTACGCGTACACCGACTCCTCCTCTTTTCTTCCTTCCTCTGATGAGATCCCATTCTCGGTGGTAGACAAGGATTCATTCTTCATTTGGACAGAAAAGGAAGAAAGAAAAGCGCCCTTCTGATTCCTTCCCTACCTCCCTACCTCCCTACCTCCCTTCCTCCCTACCCTTCATCCGAACGTGGGAGACGATAGCCAAGAAACCCCAATTGATTCTTGTCGTGCCTAGGATCATCCTCGATGGACCTTCCGTTGTGCTTTGTCCCTGTTTCTTTTTTGTTGTTGTCTTTTTTAGATTCGTGGTCGAATCCAACCTTGTCGCTAAAAGAATTGTTTTCACCCAACGCATACACACAAACGAAGGATAATAAAAATGAAAAAAGAGACTCAGTTATTCCGTTAGCATCGTACTCTTCAATTCAAAGTCATAGAAACGATTTCTTGTCTGTGATGCTGTTTTACTTGGTTGTCATGATTAGAAAGGTGATACCTCGCCTCAAGAGTATCCTTTTACCTCAACCCACCCTAAGGAAGAAGGAATGAAACGTATTGACAAACGTACCTGCTTATGCTTTTGGTCTTTCTTGCAGATGACGTAGACCCTTCCTTTTCTGTTAGGGAGAGAGTTAATTTCCGAATGCGAGAAAGGGTCTCTTTAGCTGATCGAGTCGTGAAGGAAGGAAAGCCTTGGTTTGGACGTTTGGCTTCGAATCCCTCAACTTGCTTTCCCTTCGCCACTCCTTTCCCCCGGGGCAGGCTGATGTGCACTCGAAAGATATGGCAACGAAAGTACGAGTACGAAGATGGAACTGACCTCTTGACGAATTGACAACCATCGCACAACTTCTTGATCGCGCTCCTAACCTTGAGTCCTCTCTCTCCGATGGTCATTCCAACCGACAAGTTTCCAGCCAGGCTGCCATCGAGGCTGACACGTTTAGGAGCATGTGATGAGCACCCGCAGGCGGGTGAATGAGGTTGAGGGATTTGGGAGGATGGGGCGGAAGGAGGGTTCTTGGGATCAATACGGATGTGTGTGGGAAGGGATATTCTTGGATTTTTGGTGAAGAGGGTGAGGAACGATCTAGATGATGATGGGTGAGAGGATGTGAGGGTGGGAGGGATCCGTCGGAGGAGGAAGGACATGATGTCGGTGGGGTAGTCGTTTGGGTGGTGCAGGGGAGGGAGTGAGGGGAGGCAAGGAGGAATCCCTCGACGATTTCGGTTCACCATCCTTTCCTTGACACCTTGAACGACTCCTATCGGCGGACTCATCATCATGACAGACACACTACCCTCATCGTCATCATCCTTAGCTCAGAACACTTCCCACCCACTCAGTTCAAAAACGTTCAAGAGACTTCATCCCAAAGCCTACCTCGACCGCTTCCTCTCTGAGCGTTATCGACCTGATGGCAGGAAGCTTGTCGATGGTGATTCAGCTTGGAGATCAGTCAGCGTCAACACAGGTAAATACCACCAACTCAGAGCGAATGATACCATTGATTTCTGACGATTCCCTCTCGATTTCGTCATTCCCCCCCTCCCCCTCCCGACTGGTCTCCACCTTCACTCTGGATCCCCTCGATCCAACCAACATCCTTCTCTCCCCTCATCACTCCTCCTCTTGCTCCTCGTTCCAAAGGTTCAATCCAGACATCTCATGGTTCCTCTCTCATCCGATTAGGCGAATCAACTATCGTTTGTGGAATCTCAGCAGAGACCTACACGCCATCCATCTATCAACCCTCTGAAGGAATGATCGTACCAAACGTTGATCTACCAGCATTGTGCTCTCCAAAGTTTAAAGCTGGCCCACCGGGAGATGAAGCGATGAGGTTGACCGAGAGATTGGAGAGGGTTTTGAATAGGTCAGTCTTTAGACGTTTACCATCTACTTGAGAAGTCCCAACACAAGAGATAGATCGACGACGAGTTGGGGATGTAAAATGGGGAAGGCGTCAAAGTGTTCAAGGTCACATTGGAAGAGCATCATCTTAGGACCAAAGATATTCTCACTCAAGAGGACAGACCTCTTCTCGTTCTCTACATCCGATCAAACACATATACTCAACAAGACACCTTGAACCTGATGGGGTTTACATCGTTGTTCATAAACGACGTCTCTCCCAAAACGCACTCGCTCTCTGACCTGAAACTCAATCTTTCCACTACCTCCCCATCTCTACCTCCACTCTCTCATCTTTCCACAACATCAAACCCAAACCCAACATCCTTTGTTCTCTTTTTTTCCTCATTTCTTTTCCTTAGCCCGTCGATCCTCCCCCTTTCTTCTCTCTGTATCGAACCAGGTCAATCCGCTTGGGTCCTTTACATTGATGCTGTTTGTATCAATTATGATGGAAACGTTTGGGATGCTGTTCTTTTGGCCGTCATGGCTGCTCTCAGGAATGGTACGTCTCGAGAGAGAAAAAAAAAGACCACACACACACATCCATCTTGAACCCTTTCCTTCCTCCCCCCCCCCCCCCCCCCCCCCCCCTCCCCGAAACTAACTTTTCCAGTCACATGTTAACGATTTTTTTCCTTCTTCTTCTGTCCCTCTCTCTCTCTCTCCTCTCACTCATGATCCGATCTCATTTCCCCCGATATATCATCTCCCTTCTTTCCCTTTCGTCCATACGTTTTTTTTTCTGCTCTTCTCTCTGTCAGCTCGCATACCGGTAGCTCGATATGATCAAGAATTGGGTCGAACGGTTTGTAAACGTGAAACGATCCCACTCTCTTTGGGTCCATTCATACCTTTTAGTACGACTTTTGGGGTTTACAATTCGTACGTTTGCTTTCTCTCTCTTTCTCTTTCTGTTCTAGCCTTGTGTTATTTTTCCCCTTTGAAAAAGAAAGAACCCCCCCCCCCCCCCCCCCCCCCCCCCCCCCCCCCCCCCCCCCCCCCCCCCCCCCCCCCCCCCCCCCCCCCCCCCCCCCAATCGAACCTTACTAACCCTCTTCCCCCTCCCGCCCCTCCAACAAAAACTCACAGCAAAACTATCCTACCCGATCCAACATCATTTGAAGAACCCCTTCTTTCGTCGACCATCACACTCGTCCTCCTTCTCCCTAAAGACGTCGATGACGACGACGCGAGGAAAACTCGCTCTGAATCGAGTAGTAAAATCGCCCTCCTCGAGCAAACTGGACTCGGTGGACTTGTTGATGGTGATCACGGTAGTGGAGGTAAAGGGATAGGAGGGGTTGGGTCAGGGGAAGTCCTCAAGGGGGTTGTTAGGAGAGGTGAGGAAAGAGTAGAGGTCCTGAGGAGATTGTTGGGTTGAAATTGTCTTTTTTCTTCTTCTTGTCCTTGTTTTTCTTATGTTAGAAGTACAGTCGGTGACTGTGAAAGGATAAGACAGAGAGGGGATATGTGATTGATGAGATGCAAGAAGTGAAGATGAGGAAGATTTTAATTTGGATTGGATTGTGTGGTTTTTTTTTTTTTTGGCGATTGTGGCCTTTCCCCAACGAAATCAACGAATCCAGATCTATCCTCAACCTTCCCTTTCCTCAAGGATCGAGACCCCTTCTCTCCTCCCAACCACACACCCTCTCATTCAACGCACGCACACACACACACACACACACACATAATCCCCCGTGGTCCACCCAAACCGCTACTTCGATCTCCCCCCCCCCCCCCAAACCATGTCAGAGATCTTCTCTCTTCCAGTCATTATCGCTGCTCTCATCGGAATGGCCATCTCGATCGGGTTCATGACCTTCACTGGTTTCTTTGGTGGTGAGCTCATGAATCTCTTCCTCCCCTCCGGTCCCCCGCTCGTCGCTATCTCTATCCTCACATGCTGGGATTGGCTGGATTAAGAATACTGATTCCAACCTCTTCTGGCCCCCCCCCCCCCCACTTTGCTTTCTTCCCTCTACCCTTCTTTTGCTCTGCCATCTCCTGTCTTGTTGTCAACTTATCCTCAAAGCTTCTAAGCCAAAACCAGCTCTCGATGGAGGAGATTGGCAAAAGTTCCCATTGGTCGAGAAGATTCAATTCAACAAGAACACTGCTCTGTAAGTCTTTGTGTTTTATATCGGATGGGGATTAGGAAATTGTAAAGAGGCCAGTATCAGGGGACGAGGAACGTGTCTGAAAGGCGGGAGAGTGGGGAGGGGGGTGGGGATGGACGAGACGCGTTTTTGAGCAAGGGAAACATGGGTTCGCGCGGGAAGTGATTCTCTTAGACTGGCTTGTGTGTATGTGTATGTGTGGGGGGAAGGAGGAAGGATTTGTTCTCCGTCCCCACCCCTGACCAAGAGTTGACGGGAACGAGATTGGGTGAAGAGATCACGCGAATAGGCGAGACTCGTTGGGCTCGGTGCTTCTCTCTCTCATTTTGGGATCGCCCTCTGTCTCTCTCTCTCACAAAATCCTAGAATCACAAAGATGGTTCTTTGATTCAAAATCGAAATATAGGATTAGCAAGGCTCCCTTATGCTTGGAAACTCATTCTGAACCTACCCTCCTTTCTCCCTCTCGAATCATCCAAATCCCCCCCTCCCCCTTTCCTCTCCTCCTTCCCTGCCATCTTTCTCCCTCTCTCTTTTCCATCTCCCAGCTATCGATTCGGACTTCCAACCTCAACTTCTTACCTAGGTCTTCCCATTGGTCAACACATCTCCATCAGAGCCACCATCAACTCCAAGGTCGTTATTCGTTCCTACACGCCAACTTCCCTCGATAACGAATTAGGTCATTTCGATCTAGTCGTCAAATCCTATGAAAAAGGAAACATCTCTAAATACCTCTCCACCCTCAAGATTGGTGAGAAGATTGAGGTCAAAGGACCTAAAGGTCAATTCGTCTATGATAAGGGATTGAGTACTCATTTGAGTATGATCGCTGGAGGAACGGGAATTAGTCCAATGTATCAGGTCATCAAAGCTGCTATGCAGGATGAGGAGGATAAGACGACGATCAGTTTGCTCTACGCTAACGTCACCGAGGACGATATCCGTGAGTGTTTTTTTTTTTTTCTTTCTTTGCTTTTTTTTCGTCTTCTTCTTTCCAACAATCAAAGGAAGATAGTTTTTTTTTTTTTTTTTTTTTTTTTTTTGCTGATGTGAAACAAAATACTCATATGTTCTTGAACTTCCTTTTTTTTCCCTTCCCATCGTCCTTCCTCTTTCATTCTCTCCCTTCCTCCCCTCCAACCTTTCCTTCCAATTCCCCCCCTTCTCAAATAAAACAAAATAAAAAAAAAGTCCTTCGAACCGAACTCGACACCCTGTCAGCAAACTCGAACGATCGATTCAAAGTTCACTACGTCCTAAACAACCCACCACCAAACTGGTCAGGTTCAACTGGTTTCATCTCAAAAGATCTCATCGAATCTCACCTCAGTAGAGCTTTGGAGTTCGATGATGGAAAGATGTTACTTTGTGGACCACCACCTATGTTGACGGCTATGAAGGTTCATTTGGGTGATTTGGGTTACCCAGCTCCTAATTTGATCTCAAAGTTACCTGACAAGGTGAGAGATGATAATCAATCTCCTCCCCCCCCCCCCCCATACTCTTGCTTGATATTACGAAGATCTTACTCTGATTCATTCTTATCTTCACACACACACACACACACACACACACACACACACACACACACACACACACAAATCTGAATATCAGGTCTTTTCATTCTAGACAAACTTGGAGGACAACCAAGCACGGACACTGCAGAAGGAGAAAAAAAAAATGCGAAGCAAAATGAGGGAGAGGGGAAACTGAACAGTGTCGAAAGTGTTAGCAGTTGCGGTGGAACTGAGGGAGGGAGAGATAGAGAGTTCCAAGAGACGGAGGGAGGTTCTTGTTTTCCTTTTGTTTCTTGATAGATCGGTTCAAGAAGGAAGAAAGAAAGGAAGAAAGAAAGAAAGAGAAACGGCAGTCATGATCGCTGAAGAGAGGAAAAGAAGAGAAGGAAGAAGGAAAGAAAGAAGAAGGCAAGGGAGAGGGAGAGGGAGAGAGAGAGAGAGAGAGAGAACGTGGAGAGAGGGACTCGATATACCTTTCTCTTTGAATTTTCTCGGTTGGTTCGCTCACGAGAGGACTGGGGGGGACGAGGAGAAAAAAAGAAGCTATTTTTACTTGAATCCCCCTCGAGAGGAGGGAAATCGCCAAGCACTTGAAGGTGACCCTCTTCTCTTCCTCCTCGTCCCTTCGTCTCTCGCTTCAACGTCGCCTTTAGCCTTTGGCTCTCACCGACCGGAAGCTTCAACCCAATTTTCGAGTACCAAATTCTCCCATCACGACAATCATCCCAGTCACCGAAAGGTACGCTTGACCTCTCTACCAGTCCATATCACCCCATTCAACCCCAGATGACGCGTCCGTCGATACCTTGCTCCCCCTCTCTGAGCTTCGACTTGTCATCCTTCTTTCCTTAGGAGCGACCGATATTATCGAGCTGTCCATACCTCCTGCTACCCATCATCGTTAGGGTTATCACCGTTTCTGTCAGCCAATCTGCTCAGCTTAGCCTTCCCCGCCCGTTCAGGCTGTTGATCGTGCTTTTGCCTCTCCTCCATTTTCCTCTAGTCACTGTCATAACGCGCACCTTATAACAACATCATCTCCCAGCCAATCTCATTCCATCCATCACAGTATCTGACCAATCAGCTCCCCGGAACCATCGCAAACAACCAAAAGCCGAGGCCTCCCCCCCCCCCCCCCTCTGCCCCTCTGCCCCTCTCCCAAACTGCATCTATTCCCAGCGCTATTGGCCTTGCTGTTTCCTATCATAGCTCCTCAATAATCGTACGCCTCTTCCTCTCGTTCTACACGTCCAGATATCGTGAGTATTCGACTTGACTGGCCTTCCCCCCTGCACAAACTCGAGCTAAACCACAGACCATTCGTCAGAACCTTCCTCTTCCGTCTCACCCTTCCACCCAACACATTAGGTTTTCCCTCGAAGGATCTCACGACGAGACTCAGTCATCTATCACTCCCGGATCTTTCATTCACCCAGCAGCTCAATCATGACATCATCATCAATCAATTCAACTGTCCATCGCCGTCGACCATCCATCAACACTTCCAACCTCGGAGGCAACAGTTCGAATTTTCTTTCTTCTCAACACGACAACAACGCCAACGCTCGATTCTCGCCCACAGAAACCTCTGGATCGAATCCAATAAGTGGAGGTGGTCTTGGTGGTCGTACCCCAGCTCGTCGACAACCATCACACCCCAAAGTCGAGAAAGACAAAGACTCTGATGCTGACCAAGATACGGATGATGCAGCAGATCCTCAATCTCGCCATCATCATGCCTCATCTTCGTCATCGCTTCAGACCCCAGTCGGTTTGGTCACTCCGGGTGGACCCTCGTCGCCAGTCAGAGAGAGGAACGCTAGGCGAACCACTATCACGGGTAGGAGAGCAAGCAGGAGTGGAGCTGGTGGGGGTGCTAGTGAGACCGGTGTCGTTGGAGGAGGGATGATACTTGATTCAATCGTCATCAATAACAATGGAGGAGAACCACCGATGACAAACGCCAGCAACCTCCCATCTACAATCCCTAGCAATCGACCCAACGCTCGAAAGCCATCTCTCGTTCGAAACACATCCTCTACATACTACATGACGACTCCGTCCCTTGTACAGCAGCAGCAGCACCAGCACCAGCCTCAACTTTCACCTCAACACGCATATGCTCATCAACCTTCACATGCACATACCGGAAGCGGCGTTGCAGCAACGAGTTCATCTCGAAATCACCATCACCACAACCATCCATATCATTACCCTAATCCAGTACCAAACACATCCTCTTCTTCCCTATCTTCACTGTCCTATCCACCTCTTCCTCCATACTCTCTCAATCCAACCCCAAACACTCTAGGCGGTAACGACAACAATGTCTCATCGATCAACCTCCTCAGTTCCTCCTCCTCTTCATCCAATCTCCTTTCATCAAACTCATCAAGTCGAATTCATCTTCCCGTTGATCCTGATAATTTACTTCCGTTATCATCTTCAACTCCATTTCATTCGGCTCAGGTTTCTCCCCTACCTTCACCTTCAACACTCAAGATGATGAGTGGTGATGATCATCGATCATTCTTTTCTCCTCTGTCATCGTCTTCGAGGACAGGAGGAGGAGGAGGAGGAGTATCAAATCATGACGAACGATCGTCCTCGGGAGGTGGAGGGTTCATTGGAAGAGTCATAGGTGGAAGTGGGTTTGGTGGTGGCGGTGGATCAATAACTTCAGAAGGTGGAAGTCAAAGAACGAGTCTGGAAGATGCAGCTGATGCGGAAGATGATGAACATGATGGACTCGTCAAAAGTAGGTTGAAGATGATTGGTTTGGATCTCAAGACAAGTGCTGGGTCAGGTATCGGTGGTAGTGGTAGTGGAGGAGTTGGATGGAGGATGAGACAAAGTGGATTGAGCCATGCTCTTACATCTTCGTTTGGGAGTGGAGGAGGAGGAGGAGGAGCAGGAGGAGGAGAAGGGGGAATCGACGATCGAGAGGGTGAAAAGATCAGTACATCGAGTGGAAATTCATCTCGAACTTCCTGGGCTAGATGGTGGAAACGAAGAAAGGGAAGGAAGGATCGAGCAGCTGCATCCAGAGCAGCGGCCATCGCTGCAGCTGCTTCGGTAGGTCCAGGTGTTGGTGGTAGTGAAGTCGTTGGGATTGGGAGAAAGTTGGGTAGAAAAGTTTGGTGGATGTCGAGGAGAAGGAAAATTGGTTTCTTGGGTTTGGTTGGTTTAGCGGTTTGGTATCTGACGAATTTCTTGTTGTGGTTCTTCAACCCTGGTACGTACAAATATCTTCCCTATCTTCCTACCTTGATTCGTATTCCCTTCCTCCTTTGTCAGAACGAGGATACAGAACTTCCCATTCACACCTTACGTTCTTTTCCGGCTTCTCCCCTCTCACAACGATTTTTTTTTTTTTTCTCCTTCTCGACTCGTCCTTCAGATAAATCACCTCTTCCATATAGATCTTATTGCCTTTCCCCTCATCCAACATATCACGCACTTTCTTCACTCTCACCAACATCAACTACACTCCTTCAACTCCATCTTCCAACTCTTGATTCGTCGACCTCTCGTACGGTCATTCATTCTTCGCCTCATCCACTTCTTCCTAACCCTTTACTCTCTCCCTCGTCGACCGAATCGGACGCTCTCAATCCGATCGGGTTGTTTTTGGGAGTGTTTAGTACGGATGCAGCTTTTGAGAGAAGACAGATGATCAGGAGCACTTGGGCGAGAAGTCAAGGAAAAGAATGGGGGACAAGAGGAGTGAGGGTTAGGTTCATCCTGGGAGTCCCAAAGTCAAGGTGGAAAGCTTTGATTGAACTAGAAATGGAAGGTCAGTGTCACAAGGAGCTTTAGGATCTTTTTCTTTTTTTTTTTTCTTCTTCTGCTTGCTCCTCTGTTTCATTGGGGATCTGCGTTAGGGTGAAAATGCATGGTTCAATGACTTACCTCGCTCCTCACCCTTTATGCACCTCCCCATCCCAACACCTACCTCATCGCCACCTCTTTCTAGCGTACGGTGACATTGTCCTACTCGAAATTCCCGAGAACATGAACTCGGGCAAAACACACGCTTACTTCTCATGGGCAGCCGAAAACGCGATGGTTCCAACAGTCGATGGTTCACCTGGAATGGAAAGTCGTCCGGATTATGTCGCCAAAGCAGACGATGATTCGTTCGTCATGTTGGGTGAATTGGAGAAGAGGTTGAGAGTACTCGGAGGAGAAAAGATCTATTGGGGTTGTAAGTTCTTTTGTGGCTTGATCTCAGCCATCTACCTCCCCCCCCCC
>BCKM01000021.1:160386-208414 GCA_039545415.1 Udeniomyces megalosporus | reverse complement strand
CCCCCCCCCCCCCCCCCCCCCCATCCTATCTCACCAATCTATGTCTGCAGTGATCCCTGACCGTATCTTGACTTTCTTCACCCGTCTCTCCAATCAGATCTCGTCAAGAACCTTTTTATGGGAGGCGAATGTTACGCACTCTCTCTCGACCTAGTCACCTACATTTCCTCCTCACCAAAAGTTAGAACCCTCATCTCAGGAGCCGAAGATAAACTTGTAGCTCGTTGGATGAAACTTCATCCCGAACGAGAGAAAATCTTATGGGTATCGGAAAGTTGTTGGATTTACGACCATCCTAAAGCAGGAACGGTTTATAGTCATGGGTTCTTGTACCCTGACGAAGTTGGAAGAATTAGAGAGAAATTTGGTGGAGCTTTGATTAAGAAGAGGATCGAATCGGGAGTTGAAGGGAGTGGTGGTGGTGGTGGTGGTGGTGAAGGGGTATCAGGGGGAGAAGGCGATGATGTAGGGTCATCATCCAATGATCCATCAAGTTCATCCACTCCCATCATCATTCAACCTGGTCATTCAAACATGTACCTCAACAATCGAACTTCTCATTCCATCAACCTTCTTCATCCATCCTCATCTTCACTAGCTTATTCATCCGTCTCTACGTTTCATAAAACTTACACACCACCATTACCTAATCTAACTCCACCTCAACGAATCGAAGCACTCATTGAAGGTTCAGAGATGTCTCTTCTCTCACCTTATTCGAGTTCATCAACATCATCTCCTCTATTGCCCGAAACAGTCATGGCTAGAAGACCTACGATGGAACAGAGATATGGTTGGTCGTCCTTGGGTGGGAGTAATATTGATGGTGGTATCGTTGGTGGTGATAGGAAATGGGGGGGTGGAACAGTCGTCGTTCATTATGTAAAGAAGAAAGAGTGGTTCATGGAAGTCGCTCTAGCATTCTTGGGGAGGGGTATGGAAGCGTTGGATATGCAGTGATAGACTTTGGGGAGGGAGAGGGGGGGGGGGGGGGGGGGAGTAAGGGAGAGGTCTAGTTCCATCCTGCAGACCCTCTCGTTCTATACAAATATTTCGTTCCTCAGCGTTCGTTCAAGGATTCTGAGTCATTTGATACCCAATGGAACATCAATACCATGCATCCTCAATTTCGAATCAAGTTTTGTTGCCGGTTGTAAGCTGTAAAACGATCAACGAGGCGGACGAGGGAAAAAAGAAAACCTTGATTTGGGGTTTTTTTTTGTTCCTTCTTCTTCTCCTTCTTCTTCTTCTTCTCTTCTTAAACAACACTTCCTTCCTTACTCTTTCTTCTCCTTCTTCTTTTTATCCTTCTTTTCCTTCTTTTCCTTCTTCTTCTTCTTCTGATCTCCTTCCTCAACATCACCATCATCTCCACCACCCTCCTTCAAATCCAACGACTTCTTTTCCTTCTTACTCTTCTTACTCTTCTTGATTTCTTCACCATCACCAATCAGAGGAACATCGGTTGATTCATCAGCTTTACGCTTGGATGATGATGATGATGATGATTTCTCGGTGGGTTCGGAAGTGTTGGTGATATCTTCGGAGGGAGTGGTGAGAGTGATAGAGGTAGGTGTTTCGGTACTTGGCGTAGGTCCGGAAGCTTGTTTTTTTTTTTTTTTTGGTAAGAAAGAAAAGAAAAGAAAGAAGTCGATCAGTTTCAACGATCCCTACTGTGACCAAGATTGAACAAAGTTCTCTTCAAAGAGAAGAGAAGAAAAAGAAGAAGAAGAAGAAGAAGAGGAGGAGGAACTCACCCTCAGTGGAAGTAGCATCGACTGATCCGGATTGTTCCTTTAATTTTTTGGCCGACTTATTCTTCTTGTTCTTCTTCTTCTTTGACTTGTCAGTTTCCTCGGACTCGTTCGTGGTGATAGGGACAGTTGATGAAGTGGGAACAGAGATTGAGACTGAATCTGGCTTAGGAGGAGAAGGGGCTTTTTTTTTTTATGTTGAGAAGAGAAAGACCCTCAGTCAAACCAAACGGGTCCTATGGAATCGCGTGTGAGGGTGAGTATACACATACGAGCAGGTGCGACGATAGCTACTGAAGCAGTTGTTGGTTCAGCTGGTTTGGAAGCAGCAGCAGCAGAATTGGCGGCTTGCATAGCAGCGAAGTTTGCAGCGTAGGGATCCTTTTGTTTCTGCCCTCCCTTTCCACCCTTCACACATCGTTCCCCCCGAAGACAAAAATCATGGGATCTGTAAGGTTTTGTGTAGGAGGATTACAAGGTGGAGAGCTGGGAAGTTCTAAATTCTACTACTGACCTTCTTCTTGTCTCCCTTGAACAGAGTCTTTTCATACTTTTCAGCCTCAGAGATGCACGAAGTATGACTCTTCCATTCTCCAGCATGTCTGAACGTCTTTGAGCAATCAAGACAAGTGAATGGAGCGTAACATCGACCAAAGTGTTGATCTGGAAATCAATCGATGCAAAGGCAGAAGTGGAAATCGGTAACAGAGGGGTTGTTTGTTTGAGGAAATCATCAGCAGCAAGAGTAGCTAGATGGTTTGAATGTTGGAACGAACCAAGTTTGGGCTTCTTGATAGTATCGCAGCAAGATTCGCAGGAGAATGAGACCATGTTTGGCTTTAGAGGGAATCAAGAGGGAGGTTGAATGATTGACTTCGAATTTGGGAATTCCGGTCAAAGCCTTCCGAATAAATGAATTATCTTTTCCTTTTTTCTTTTTTCTTCTTCTTTTCGATCCTTTTGTCATCTGTCGATTGACGTCGATCAATTTCGCACGTTCTTCGAGAATGATTGTTTAGTATCTAGAGCGATAAGAAATATAGATGCAGCTACCAGGAAAAAAAAACTTCGCCCCTGCCCAGCAGTCCTTCGCCATCTCCACCCAGTACCCTAACCTCTACAAAGTCGCCTCATCATCGTGATCTCCTTGTAGACCTGCTCGGGTTCAAGAGGGCTGTAGATTTCGAGCAGCAGTCCGCTCGGGAGGTCTAAAAGCGATGCCTAGTCAGATTGCATGTGACGAAGTCAGTCCCTGCAGATGAGTGTTGAGGATTGTGGCGAGTCCTGGCTTGCCATGGCAAATCAGAAAGAGCAGCGTGGCAGACGTAGAGTGTCGTTCCCCTTACCACGCGTGAGGCCGAGAAATACTAGGTGTCCTTTTATCCACTCAAAACCCATGCGGGATCGACTGTGTCATTTGCAGAGGGCTCCTTCGATAGCGAAACTGCAGTACACATCAATATGGTTAAGGATCGATACAAGAACGAGAAGTAAGAAACTATATAACATAAAGCAGAATATGATATCAGGTGGGTGAAGCTGTTTCGTGTCCATGATAGATTTTGTCAATACAGGAAGGCACGGGAACAAGACCAAGTAAAAAGAGAGAAAGAAAACAGAACGAAGAACCCTCTCTTCGTTTGGATGATCGTACGTGGTCCGATCACTGCAGTCGATCGATATAAGCAGGAGGAACATGTTCCACTGGACCTGCATCTTCATGCACGATCAATCCTCCTACAGACCCGTCTTGACTACTTCCACTATTGCCCCCTCCTCCTCCAGCTCCTCCTCCACCTCTTCCGATGAATCCCACCACGTCATCTCCCCTTGAACCCGAGGACCCGATAGATCCCCCTGCTCTGCCCCGGTCAAAATAAGCTGAACCATGACCGGCTTCTCTAGCTTTGGCTTCTCGAGCTCTGTGTGCTGATGTCAAAGGCTGAAGATCGTCCGGAGAGGCGGGAGAGAGTTGAGATCTTGGGGATGTCATCAAATATGACTCAGGTGAAGTCGTCCTACTAGCTCCTTGAGCAGCGAAGTCGTCGTGATATGTAGAGGGGTCTTGTCCAGCTGATGGTGCTGATGCCAAGGACAATGGAGGTGAGAGGGCACCAAAGTGTTGATGTTGATGATGTTGTTGCTGTTGGGGAGAATCAAAGTATTGCTGATGGAAGCCAGATGTAGGCAATGTGGCGTGCGTGAACGCGCTGTTCGAACTCGCAGCGAGAGGGTCGTATCGACTCGACTCGCCAGCTGAACCATTGAAGGACGAGGGTGAAGGCAATGGATGATCTTTGTACTGTTTTGACGCACGAAAAGGATGTGTGAGATTCTTCTAGTGTTGGCCCGTTTGCTCCATCAATCCAGAGGACGAACAGTGTATGGTTGGACGACTTGGGAGGGACCTTCTCTGTCCAACATATCCAAGTCTTTCGTTCTCGTAATTCTGAGACGAGACAACATGATGTTCGTGAGCTTCCGGCCTTCACTTATCCTTGGAAAGGATAGCAGGGTTTCGCCCCTTGGAGACTTACTTTTCACCTCGATCGGGAGAGAACAAATCGTCATCCCCATGAGAGTAAAGATCACTTCTCTTCCGTCCTCTCGTCTTACGGAGGGCGAAGAAAACAGCGATACAGATGAAGATGATCCCTGCGACAGCACCGCCGATGATTGGTCTGGTTGCATCAAGTAGGAGATCGTTAGAGATAGAAACGAGAGCTGAATGATTAACGATGTGTTCAGGTCGTAACAGAAGGGGAAAGAGATGGCCGGGACTAACCCAATGTGAGTTTGGGATCCGCTTGATCCACTTGCTCCGTTCGTCGAAACAGCTTCAGCAACAGTGACGAAGATGGAGTACGCCGAGGTTTGCTGCCACCGCGCGATGTTAGGTTGCCATGAGAATGTGCCAGGTCAATGAATATTCTTCGAGACACAGATGACGTCGATGGCCACATCGCATGATGATACTCACCATCGAAGTGGTCCTTTGACCATTTGCTCCAACCACGACAGTTGACCCGACAGACGTAGCAATGGACACGACTGTCGATGTTACGGGTGCTTGAGAGGTGGTGGGTATGGATGTTGTCGATGATACGTAATTCGATCGACCCCTCGAGGAAGTTGACGAAGAGGTGGTCGAGCTCGATATCCTGCTATCCGGTAGGATTGGTCAGCTGATCTGATTGGGAGAAACGGATTGGGGTCGAGAGATGGAAGATGAGAAATGGATAGCGTACGGGGATGATATGCTACCGCTCAGAGATGAGACGGAGCAGCTAGTCGAGTACTGAGTCTCTGTGGGGAAGGTAGATGTGATGGGGACATCTGAAGGAGGGATAGTGGTGACCCTAGTCGTTGTTGAAGTTACGACGGTGCCAGGCTGCATATGAAGCGGAACATGGAAGCGGTGCCAAGATCGTCAGTAGGGCAAAAAACTGACTATTTTCGTGGAGCGAACAGACAGATGTCGTGACAAGGGTCTCGGTGGAACAAGACAAAGAGGCATTTCCAGTAGGCGCGGGACAATTCTGTTGTACGAAGCGAGCACAGCAATTCAGCCGAATGGCACTGGCATCACCCTTGCCAGTTCAAATTGAGACAAGGGAGCGACGGACAGTGATAAAGCTTGTGAAGACCTGATCTGTTTGTGTAGAGACGTTCTCCTACGAGTTCAAGAGCCAAAGAATGATAAGGGGTCGATAAGACACCAGTGACGGCGAACAGGAGAGGAAGCATGGAGGACATGTGCTCCAGACATACCTCGACTATAGTCGTTGTTGATCCTCCAGATGCCGGAATTGTTGTGGTGCCGTAGAGGGTGAGGGTCGGTACGCTCTCGCATTGTTGTGCTGCCATCGCGTTGAAGTTGGACTTCTTTCTGAATGGTGATGGTGATGGTGTTTGGTATGTGGGTGCTGTGAGAGAGAGAAGGGGCGAGGATGTTCATTGTTCTTCCGCTCCACGGAAGTGACAAACGTCCATGGCCGGGAAGATACGAATGGATCGGGAGGGAAGAGGGGACAGGGGACCGGGGACTGGCGGGCGAGGCCAACGGATCGGAAGGAAATCCCCCTGTTGGGATCAGAAACTAGGGAAGCAGAACCCAGGATCGAGACAATGTGAAGTCACCTTTTGGGAGATAAACAATCCAGAGGAGGTGTTTAGTTGGCAAAAGAATAGAAAAGGAGGCAACGGATCGTGTTTTGTTGGGACGAGAGCACCTCGAGTTTCTTCGCCCGAGCGTCAAGAATGACGACGAGTGGAGTGGATAACATTCTCGACCAAATGAAAGATGACAAAACAGATCACCAATCATGATATACGTTGAAGCAAGAAGCAAAGAGACGATAGGAAGAGATAAACAGGACGAATGTACAAACGCGGATGATGTCTGTCTGACCCAAGCATAGCGTCAACCCCGAGGACAGAGTACGAGGATATCGTCTAAACAATTACCCTCAGCAGGGAGGACGCAATAAAGGGCCAACCATCCAGAAGATGGGAGGGTTCGATATAGCATCGTGGTTTTCTCAAGGAGCTTTTTAAGGGCTCGGTTGAATCAAGTTTCGATATCTCGTGGGTAAAGTTTGAGGAGATGAAGAGGGACTTGTGATGCGGCTGGAGTATCCGAGTGAGGATGGGGTGGGATGGGTTTGGGAAGAAGAAGCAGGACCAGGACGGGGGAGGGCTTGGGCAAGAAAAGGAGAACAGGAGAGATGGGATGTGGACGATGGTACACGGAGGAAGTGAGCACCCAAACTGGAAGCAAAGACGCCTCTCGTGACCATGATGTGCCTAGTCCGGCTGTAGAGCGCGCGGGGAGATAAGAGAGGAGGTGGTTGAGGTCGAACGTCGAGCAAAGGCTCGGTTTTCTCAATTCGTCTCAGATCGCGAGAGACGATGGTTGGTCACAGATGGTCTTTTTTTTTCCTCGCTTGGCTTCGATCCATCATCTATCTTGGACAGAGTCGGATATATGAGTGTTGTGATGTGCTACTGTTACTATAAAGTAATCCCCAGCGGTTACACCAACAACCTCCATCCTCAGCATATCCTCACCACTTCCCATGCTGATCCATCATAGGTCTCCCCGCCTCGACCCACTTCCTCAATTTCGACAAATCTTCTTCAACCTTTTCTATCAGAGCTAATCTCCTCGCATCCTCTTCTCGATCCGTCATACCTGATATCCCGAGAACCTCGGCCTGATCGCTTTTCGTGATGGACTGGTAATACGATGTGAACCGGGATCCGTAGATGTATGCGCGAGTAGGGATGTGAGAAACTGAGGAAGACGCTGGAGAGTGTATCGGATGGCAAGATGTTGGGGTTTGAGACGAGGTATTGATGTTGAGTGAAGCAGTAGGACGGTTGGCTGTGAGAGGATCGGAGTGGTGGATCACCCTCGGCGTCGATGGTCCAGCGATCGTCGTCACGGGTCGATTGGAGGTAGGTTTCCCATTGACCGCAGGTTGTACCCGAAGAGTTGAATGCGGTTGTAACGATGGATTCCAAGATTCAAATACGATATCGACTTTTTCCGAGCCGACATGGCTCGCAATTCTCTTTTTGGTGGGAGGGGAAGTCGAGACAACCGATGGGGATGAGGAGCTGTTTGCTTTCCGTTTTCTTGAACGAGGAGGAAGAGAATGTTGTGGGATGGAAGGATCCATGAAAGCAGGAGTCGACCATGTTTTGTCGAAAGATGATGCAGAGGCGGGTGGAACAGTCTTCGACATTGGCTCCTTCCCCTCTGCAGAGACCCCTTTGAAGCTTGGTTGACTTGGTGCCTCGAGGGACAAGCCCTCGAGGTCCGCGTCATCGTATATCTCTTTGGACATCTCCTCCGTCACGCTCTGATCTGTTCGTGATATCGCCCGCGTCTCCTCTCTTTGGACCCTAGTGGTGGGCTCGGTCGGTTCTTGATGTGGCTTCGTCGTTGAGCGACCAAGACTAGCCTTCGTCATCGATTCTGCACGAACCGAATGATGAGAAGGTTTCGTTGTCGATTCAGACGGTTGCGATGGAATAGACGGTGGAAATCCAATGAGTTGTTTGCCTTCGTGTGGTGAAATGCGATGAAGGGATGTGGTGAAATCGTTGGATGATTTCACAGCGAAAGAAGATGGTGTCTGGACATGGACTCGTTTCTGACCTGCTGGCGGGATCGGCAGACTACAAGCTGGCATCGGTGAGATATAAAGACTCGAGGTAGGCTGATATGCAGATGTTTGTGAGATGACGGTCGTATTGATACATGTGGAAGGTGTTGCATGCGAGGAGACTTTTGGTGTTCGAGCCAACTGGGGCGTAGACGTTTGGGCTAAGGGAAGGGCTGGAGGCGGAAGACGTTCTTGAGATTGGGATCGAGGTTGAGGCTGAGATGATTGAGACTGGGACTGAGATTGACTGAGGAGATCTTCTGAGTCGGAATTCTCAACGAGCACTTTAGAGGCGGTGCGACCGAGCGTCGAGACTTGCCCAGTCGCAGTACTTGCAGCAATCTTGGAGCTCGAGGCGTAGAGATTACAAGTCTTGGCACTGCCTCCTACTGGAGAGGATTGTGTATCAGTCTGGGTTTGAGAGGAACTAGGAGGGGACTGCTCCGGCTGAGTAAAGATGGAATGTCGAGTAGATTGTGAATTCGGTTGCGAGCCTGGTTGTGTTTGAGACGAGTCATTGATCGCTATTTGTACTGATGACATAACAGAGGCAGGCGCTGACGGAGTTTGGTGGAGGAGAGAGTGATGAGGTACGGAAGCAATCTGAGCGGCCGCGTTGGAACGTTTCGCCTTAGGTGGCTTGACTTGGATCTCGTCCTCGGAGGAGGATGCCTCGTCAAAATACTGCTGAGCACCATCGTTTGCTGGAACAACCAGGTTGAGTTCACGTCAGTTTGACCGGCCGAGATGGACTGTAGGAAAGCATGATATACTTACCAATCAATGCTTCATCGACAGGGTTGTCAACTGCCAAGGGTTCAGGTGACGGGCTATCTTCCCAGTTGTACAAAGGTAGAAGTTCCTCGAAGGTAGGCGATCGGGAACGAACCTTTCGTCGGCTTTGAGGTGTAGGAAATTGGTTAGATGACGGCTGAGGTGGAGACGCGTTATTCTGCGAAGAGTGGGCAGGTCCTTGAGTTGGAGGAGGGATGAGCTCCTGTGGTAACTCTTTAGATCTGGAACAATCGGAGTACATAGAGCGAGAATGTTCAGATCAAAGCCATACTCAGCACAGCAAACGATGGACACGACCAAACTCACGCGGCCAGCTCTGCGACCCATTGAGCCTTCTCTCCTCTCGACTGGTTATAGTCTTTCAATCGAGGACCACCGAGAGCGACGGTCTCAGTCTGTGTGAGGAGTTTCAGCGAATGAACCTTGAGAGCAATCTCGTTTGGAGCACCTGGGCGAGATGCCACCAAGATCGGCTGGAAGGAGGAGATGGTGATGATGGCATGGCGGAAAGAAGAGATGGACACTTCAAATCTGTAAGTCAGATCGGGTCGTTTGTTCGGATCAGTTCGTCATGAGGGTCATGAAGGCGAAGGCCAAGAAGGTTTCAGCTACATACTTTCGAAGTGGTTCCAATGCTTCTTCCGAGAATCTGACCACGATAGTCTCATCGGCGCCATCGGCTACGACAGCCCAGTACGGGCTATCCCAGGTGATGAACTCAAGACGCGTGGTAGGGAACAAGCAGAGCAAGGTCGGGGAACAACCTGCGTTAGTGTTACTCTGCCTTAGACGCGACGTTCTTGTACCGAAACCTCCAAGTGTCATGCCATTGATTGCTGGACAGTAGCCGTTCACTACTGATATACGAGGTCTTAGCTGTAATGTCCGCCCCAGGCACGGACTGCGGAGGATAAGAGAAGCGACAACGTGTGCTACTTCATCGCTCCGCTACAGATGAGAGTGGTCGGGTCGATCTGCACACTCACTTTGATTATCTGTACCTTCCCTCCCTTCTTCAGAATGTGAGAGAGATCGAGGCGCCTCGGTGACTTCATGTATGCGGAAAGCTCGAAGCTGATCCAAGGATCGAGGGGAGCCATTGGGTGAGCTGCTTCGAGACGCAACCGGGTTTGAAGATGGCAGAGATTGACAGCAGGTCTTGTCCCGATTGGTTATGAGGAAACAGTGGGGAGGTCCTGTGGCGGTTGATGAAGGGAATCCAAGGAAATCCAGGTAAAGAGGTCGAAACGGTTTCCGGGGGTCTTCCCCTCGTTCTTCGCGCCCTCTCCACGATTCGGCTTGTCTCCTGCCTCTTTCCTTCCCTCTCTGCTGCTAGAAGCCTCAACCAAACCACTCGCACAAGCCAGCTAGAAACCATGGACCAACAGGAAATTGAAGGATACGAGTACCAGTAAGTTAAACAAGAATCACCCGTCCCTCCACCCTCCCTTCTTTTCCTTACTGCTGCATCGTGTGACCAACATGGGATCGCGCATACATCCAAGTCCTCTGCTCATACATAGTTTTCCTTCTCTTCCAGGCTTACTCAAGTTTCCCTCGCGCTCAAGGACGACCCTATCAATGCTGAGCTCAGCTCTCTCCAATCCGAGCTTCAGGAGCTCATCAGTCTCTCCAAGGCCGCCCTCGCTGCTACTGCTGGGCCCTCTGCCGTCAAAGTAGCTCCGTCCTCCTCATCTCAGCCAACTACATCGACCGGCAAGTCGACATCCAGTGATCCGTCCGGTGCCACCGCCACTTCTTCTTCCAACTCTACTCAAGCTGCACAACCACCTCCCTCGTACAAGGTCGGAGACGAGGTCCTTGCCAAGTACACCGACAACAAGTTCTACCCAGCTAAGATCGCGTCAGGTCCAACCGGTCCATCTCACGCACCCGTCTTCACCATAACCTACACTTCATACGCCGATTCACCCGCTGTCCAACTGCCAATCTCCTCCCTCAAACCCCTACCGGCATCACAGAAGCGCAAGTTGGAGGAAACTAAGAAGGAGGAAGCGGAAAAGGAGAAGAAGAAAGCCAAGAATGAAAAATGGAAGGAAACCAAGAAAAGCAAGAACGAGGAGGCCGTAGCGAAACAGCAGAGTTGGCAAAAGTTTGGAGTCAAGGCAAAGAAGAAGGGAATTGCTATCGCTGGGCTGACGGGCGAGAGTATCTTCAAGAGTCCGGATAATCCTCATGGTCGGGGTAAGTAGTCCTAAGCCGGGACGACGGCCGGGTCTCGACTACGTGTATGCTGATCCACGAATCTATACACCCCGTCTCTCGCAGTTGGTGTTGTTGGATCAGGTCGGGGTGTTACGTGAGTAGATGCAGCCATCTCAGTCTTACCTATCGATACCTCTGTTCTTTCATGGCTGTCCCAGCTCTCCAACCTCGAAGCTGACTTGGATACGTCTTGGCTTCATCAGGAACTACGGACAGCGAGAGAAGCATACTTTCGCGAACAAGGAGACGGAACAGTAAGCTGAGGTCGGTTTCTCGTTTAGGCGCAAGATGGAGTGAAAGGAGCCAGGTCGATCCAGGAAGCCGTTCGACAAATCAGGGTAGATGCGAGTGAGTCGCATAACATCCATGCATGGACGAAGTGACATTTCTGACACTCATTTGCGACATCCTGTCTTGTCTTTGCTCAAGCCCATCGAACGAATCATATGGGCTCGACTTATCGCTTGTCCGCGAGATCTTACCGGTGCCCTTTCTATTCGTTCTTGTCCCTCTTATCTGCCCTGTCCTGTCGCTTCGTTACTTTACATCCCAGACTAAAGCTCTCCTTTGTTTTCTTGCTCGCGTTATGCATGCTCTACTGTCGATCATGTCTTCTCCTGAGCGAAGTGTCAATCATGGAGAACGTACGCTTTGTGGATCTGCTTGATCATGTTTTCCTTGAACATGGGACTAGCATCTGTCGATACTGACGTGCCCGGTTCTTTCTTGATCGCCATTGCACTGAACGTTGCGACTATTGAGGGGACGTATCGGAAAGCGAAAGCAGCTGTGCTCCCGACACGTGACCTAGAAATTGAAACTGTTGAGTTCGTCTCGATTTTCGAGGCCCTCTTCTCTTCCTCTCCCAATATACTCTTCTCCCTTGGCTTCCCTCTATCCTCCCTCCACTTCCTCCTCTATCCAATCCGTAAGTCCTGCTTCATTCGCCTGTGCTACCCTCTACCTACACCTCGCCTCGAATGATTACCACAGGCATTTGGCTGCATTCGTGTCTAACGAGTGCACGAACTGCATTCTGCGGCGACATGTATCTCGTTAGGAACGATGCCGATAAACCCTAGCTACCTTATAACGCAACCTTATGATTCTCTCTTAATCTCCATACCTTTGCCATCGATACCTGATTCCTGTTTCAATGTAAAGCTGACGCTGTTGCTGCTTCATCTTCCGTTCAGGCTCCTCTTTGCTCTTGTCCTGTTTCTTTGATCGATTCATATTGAACAGGTAAGCTTTTACCTCCATCGCTCCAAGGCTATACCACACTTCAACCCCTCTCGGTTGGTATGATGTGCAAAACCTGATTTAATGATTCAGACTGGTAATGCTTCGCGCTTGCCCATGTTCGACAACCTCTTTGCCTGACCTTTCATCGATTCAACGTATCACCCGAAGCTCGAATCGAACAGATGGTTGACATGCTTCTTTTCTTATCCAGATCTTTAACCGTGTCCTTCAGGCTGGGTCATGCCCATAGTCCGTGCTACATCGTGAGTATCACCTTCACTTGAGTCAACCCCAGCCCATCGACCTCCCCCCTCTCCACCCAAAAACACCTATCCATCTACATGACGATTATTCGCTTTGGTCCGTGTTTCCGAGAAGAGGCGTAAGACCCCTCGACGACAGTGAAGACACTTTGTACCTAAGCTCCTGATACTTCCAACACCTACATCTACATCGCAACACCCCTGGTCCTTGCATTCCTTCCTGAAGCAGCTTCCTGACAGTTGTGTGTTTTCGTTGGCAACAGGCTTCTTGATCTGCTTTTTCCTCGTGCCTTGGTAAGTTCCGGCTCTGCTATGCTATCATATGTTATGCAAATTTTCCCGGCCTGTGGGGACTGGAAAGGTCTGGAAACGAAAACTTGAAAATAGTAATCCAGAACAAAATTTAGAACCGTTTTCTGTGATGGGAACGACGAATTTCCTTTAGGAAGGCTCCCATTGTGGGCGACGATTCGAATAAGTGCTATCGAATCGGAGACTTTTGCTACCGGCCATTGGGCCTCGGGGATCGATTCAGAAGATGCACTTGTCGCATATCACATCGACCGCGACGCCTACAGAGTCCTTCACCTCGCGATTGTTGTCGCGTGTCGAAAAACGAGGGAAGGAACTGGAAACTGCGCTGACCAATAAAACGCGGTTTCGACCTCGACCTTGGGTTCCCAAACCCCGGGGAGAAAAGAAGTTTACTCTCTCGCCCATTCATTCTCTTTCGTGCAAATTCTCGAGTTGTCAAGTCGTAATCCAACGACATTCTTGCAAGTCCGATCAGTAAAGTCGCATCCTGGCTTCGAGAAGACCCTTCGATCTCGTCTTCAACATCCCCGCTCTTCTCGGCTTCGCTTCTTCGGACATACCCCTGCGGTCCCTGCCCCCCAAACTCTGTCTCTCCTCTCCCGGCCCATTCGCTCCCCTCATTTGACCGTCACCAACCTGCAGCGAGACCTCTTGACCTTCTCTGACGACCTGCTCTCGCCGTTCGTGTCGAGTCCAAGCAATCAATCCTACACCCGATCCTTCCCGTTCGTAGTCCCAAACTCTCAGACGAGCAACCCTAGGGCTTTCTCCCCTCGACGACGACGAAGATGACGATGGTCATGAAGTCACACCGCAAGAAACTCGGTCGAAAGGAGATTTGGATGGAGAACCTCTACTGGAGAGCTTCGGACATCCAGGAGGGCGGCATCGGGGGTCAAGTGCAAATGGAATTGTCTGTTCCCCGGTTCTCGTTCTCAACTCCATATCGTTGGCAGGACCTCGGAAGGTGAGCAAGACTGCAGTGTCGTATTCAATGTGGTATAGCTGGGCAGAGTTGCTGGCTTCCATCTGCTTGAATGGGATCGATGGAGCAACTCCTGTCCAACAGTCAATGTTGAAACCAACCTTTCTACGCCCGGCATGTTGCCTCTCCCAAACCCTCTCATACAAATCAGCTCAACTTGGTTATCCAACGGTCGAAACTTGGAGGATGGAAGTCGCGTCGTGGCAAAAATAGCTGAACCTCACGATGCAGGTTCGATCGTCATCGAGAGGGAAACTCACATCCTCGGTCGACTTCAACAGAACATCGAAGCCAGTTCAAAAACCTTCCGTCTAGTGGACTTTTTCATCATTCCGTCATCGCAGACATCACTATCTTGCGTAGTCTTGATTCTACGAGATCCAGGCGAAAACACCTTGTCATCGTTTTACCCTTCGTTTGACACTCAGTCCTTCTTGAGGTATCAGAGTGAAACGTCGACGGAGGACGGATCGAATGCATCGATGGACGGGAGAGTAGACGGATCGATATCAGGACAAGGAGACGATGTACCAGGTAAGGAGGATTCATTCCAGGAGAGGCTGGAAACGGAAAGTCGGAAAACTTCGGGGGTAGATGGGGATGACGGTATCGTAGGTATAGAGGACGAGTCTATGATGGTAGAAGATGATGAGGTTCATACAAGCATAGACATCGCTTCCTTCTTAGAGTCAGTCCGCGTCGACCTCCTTTTGCCGACAGCACTTCATACTCAGTCGGGGCTGCCTCGTATTGTTCTCCCATCTACCAGATTCGCGTACCAAGCCACCCACTGCATTGAAGTTCTTCACAACGCCGCTCTGACTCATCGAGAGATTCGACCTAATGCCTTTCACTGGAATACAAGCAACGGGACAGTTCGATTTGCTCATTTCGGTAATCGATCTGTGTCGCTGGAGGGACTAGGGGGACCATCCAAGTTGGTACTGGCAGAGGAGGACATGGGCGACCAGGACAGAAAGAGGGTGAAGGAAGCATTGTGCTATCTGGCACCAGAACAGACGGGAAGGGTTCAGGTAATTCCCCTTACTTCGAATTTGTTTGAGCTCATGAGAGGGGTGTGGATTGAGGTAACGGGGTCATGTAGGGAGGGACCAAAGCTGACTTGCTTCCATCTACTAGTCGATCTCTGGGGGAAGGACCGATCTCTATGCTTTGGGGATGACATTTTGGACACTTCTTACTGGGGGGAAGTTGCCATTCACGGGTACGGATTCTACTCGTTCTTATCCAACAGCCTGTCACCCAGCTGACTGATGTCGACCATCGTACGGTGCGAACTACCTTAGGATCCGCAACCGAAGTCTTCGCAGCCGTCTGCACGTCAGAGCCAGCACCCATTACGAGCGTTCGACCAGATGTTCCTCTCGTCGTTTCTGCCATCGTCGCCAAGCTTCTGGCCAAGAATCCAGACGAGCGATACCTCTCGCCTGCGGGACTAAAGGCGGACCTGCTGATCTGTCAGAGCAAGCTAACCGAGGGTTGGTCAGGCAAGCAATCGAGTGCCGAGGTGAGGCATCAGGCATCAGTCTCTTGCTTCCAACCCATCCTGCCACATCCATCGGCTAAACCTCTGTCGTCTCCTACTGTTCAATCTCATCTAGTTGATCCCATACTTCCCCATCGCCTCGCACGATACCTACTCCGAGTTTATCATTCCTGGCACCCTTTATGGACGAACTAAAGAACTCGAAATTATCCGAAGCGTCATCCGTCGAGTAGCTTCCACTCATTCAGTCCACTACTCCGGTCGACGATCACTTCTACCAAACTCTGCCGCAGGTTCTCAAACTTATAACAGCAACGGGTTTGGTGGAACTTCGACTCAAGGAGGAATGCAAACCACTGCGGGAGCCCAGACTATCGATTCGGGTTCTTCCGCTCATTCGTCACAGGGTGCTTCCCCAATCCATCCAGTCATGTACTCGAGTGCTGGAGGGATCGGAGTTGGAAGAGAGTCGATAGCCGAGGAGAGAGGTGTTGGATCATCGGATGTTGGAAGTAGTGGGAGAGTGGGATCGAGCGTCGGAAGTTCAATCAGGATGAGATCGCATGGGAACACGAGGGAGAAGTTGATTACAGCCAGAGCCATTGTTATCATTGGACATGGTGGGATGGGGAAGACGTCGATGGTTCAGGAGGTGGAAATCACACTAAGAGCAGCTGGGTTCTTCGGGACCGCCAAGTTCGAGGGTGAGTGATAGCGAAGAAGAGCTACGGTATCGTCTCATGACTGACAGTGCACTCGTTTTCTTTCGTTGCGTCCAATCCTACATCAGTTTCCGAATCTTCGCCCTACTCGGCTATCCTCACCTCTCTATCTTTTGTTTTCCGTCAACTCCTTAGCGAGTATCAATCCGATCTCGAAGTTTTCGTCCACAACCTCAAGCAGTCTCTCGGGCCTCAACTTGCGAATATCACGCTCTTGTTCCATGCCGTCCCGGAACTCAAAGACATCTGTCGGATGTTTGGCTTGAATCGTTTCGCCAAGACCGAGGCTTTACCGACGGCTGAGAGTCGTGCAAGATTTCATAATCTCGTGTTGGAGGTTATTGGGGTCGTTGCTGGAATCCGAAGTGAGTGTATGCATTGAGACGAGAATCTGAGGACTTGATAGACTAACGGACCCTTCGTTCGCCTTTCCTTTCAGTGCTCACTATGGTCAGCGGTAGCTCTTCTTCCATCATGTCATCATACGTTCGATTGCTGACTCTTCATCTCTTCATGTCTGTGACCCTTGTTTCGGTGCTCTGTCAGTGTTTCGACGATCTTCAATTCGCCGATGAACCGAGTCTATCGCTCATCAAATCAATCGCTCAAGCTAAAGTCCGAATGCTCGTCATTACGACTCTTCGACCGGACAACGAGACGTGAGTTCGGAACCGCTGAGAAAGAAGTCTATAGGCAATATTATTGACTTCAGTGTGGGCTATGTGTCCGGATGAAGTCTCGTTTCGAGAGTACGTGGGATGTTTGGTACAGGCTCGAGAGCGACGTACATTTCGGTATCGCCTCTTCCACCCGATGCGATCACTTCCATGGTCGCTGGTACGCTCCATCGGCCAGAAGAAGACGTCTCGCCGCTGGTCAATGTACTTTTTCGGTGTGTAATTTTTATGCTGGTGGACTTGCGAGCAGACGACGGTACTGACTTGTCTTCCTGTTGACCTTGCTCAGACATGCCAAAGGTAACTCGTTCTCGACGAGGAGTCTTCTATGGGCGCTTAAGCGTCATCATCACATCTGTGGGTATCAACCGTTCCGTTCAGACGTCAGCTTTCATCCGTCAGTGCTCATCTTATACCCGGACCTGCCTCATCAGACTTCGACTGGGCAAGCAATTCGTGGCACTTCAACATCGAGTCCATCGAGTCCACCTTCTTCAAGAGCATTGCAGAAGATTCTGACGATGACGGAGACATCAAGTTCCTCTCGTCGCATCTCAACGGTCAGTAGATCGTGTTGTTTTCTCGAACCCAGCTTCCGTTCACTGATACCTGGCCCTGTTCCCTCAGAACTTGTACCAGAAGTGCAGCGGTTTGTATGCTGGGCAGCTATGTGTGGTGGGGTCTTCTATGTCAAGGTAACCTTTGAATCTTCACATCTCTCATCGACCGAGCTATACTGACGTCCTGGCACTCTGCAGGACATCATCGAGCTGATGAACTCGGAAGATGACACAAGTGGAAGCGAGTCAGATTTGGAAGAACATCAACGAATGACGAGAAAGTCGATGGAAGGATTCCAGGTCAGTATCAGATTCTCTGTGAGATACGAATACAGCTGATGTTGGCGAATCTTTGAATTCATAAACAGGTGGCTCTCGCTGAAGGATGGCTCATCACTCGGGGTAGAGAAGTACAATCTTGTGTTCTTTCCTGCCCACGCGCGTTTCTGTGTTGACATATCCTGTCTGTCATTTCTCAATCAAGAGGTGTGCCTTTACCCACGATCGATACCGCCAAGCCGCTATCAGCATCGCCAATCAGATGCCTCTTGAAGAATACCAAACGATGGCCCTCAAGATCGTCGACGTGCTCATGAGACAAGCCTCTCCCGATCTATTCCACGTTGCAGAGCATATCAGGAAATGTATTCCGATCCTAAAAGGCAGACAGAACTCGGCGTACCGAGAATTGCTTCATAGGGCTGCAGATGTTGCTCTGGTCTGTGTTCAAAATCTGCGTCCTGTCATTTCGCACATGAACATCAACTGATCATGATAATATGCATGCCTTCCTCTAGTCTCAAGGAGCGCACGAAATGGCACTTCGATACGTCGAATCGAACGTCCAACTGCTCTCGAGCGAAACCTGGGAAGTCGAGCCTGAGCAAACATTCGCTCTAAATCTGCGTCTTGCCGAGTCAGTCCAGTCCTCCGGAGACTGTAGTCTGTTCAAAACTACCACTCTGACCTTGAAATCTTACTTCCATCGCTTTGCACAGGCTCTTGATCTGGAAGGGTGACCTCGTTGGATCCAGAGCGGTCCTCGACGCCCTCAAGGCTATGGTGCTGTCTCCATTCGAGTGCGTAGACATTCTTCCCCCACCCCCTGATTGGCCCGAGTGAGTCGTGCCGGACTTGACGCTGATTAAACTTGCTTTGTATCTTCATAGTCAAGCTTCCGTCTATCGGTCTTACGCTCGCATTCACTGGGTCCAGAACGAGATGTCCGAAGGTTTAGAACTGTTACTCTCCGCTTTGTCTGCTCTTGGAGTCGAAATCGTAAGGAGTCCTCCCGACATTTGTTCACTTGTCCCAGTTGACTGATCGCGTCTTTCCTCATGACTCAGTCTGCTGCCATCACCAAAGCCGAGGTCGAAGTCATGTATGACAAGATCAAGGCCGAGATTGAGCTGTTAGGGGTGGATTCTGTTCGGGACCTCGAAGCCGCGACGGACGTTTCCATCATTCTTGCCTCATCTCTGTTGTCCGAAGCATCGACTGTCGCTTATTGGGCGAGCGGAGCGGGTCTCACTGATGCCATAAGTATCAAGCTGGTAGAGCTTGCTTTGAGACATGGCATGACTGCTAGTACGGCTCTTGGATTTTCCTTCCTCGGCTCATCAGGTAAGTAGAGTTTTTCTTTTCTTTTTATCTAGTTTCCTTCCCCCACACTGACATGTGGACCGACAACACCTCTCTTGACTCGGTTGTTGCCTTCTGGCAGCTGAGGAGAAAGATACTTTTGAGTTCTCAATCCAGATGGCTAAACTGGCTGTCGATCTTGCCCTCAAACATTCTGGTCCCACCGAACTCGGCAGAGTTCATCTCCTATATGGCGCTCTCGCCGCACCGTGGGATGGTTCCGATCTGAAAAAGTACAAGCCATTCTACGAACTCTCTACCAAGTATTCACTTGCAGCTGGTGATCGGTCCGTATGATTTAGCTTGCCTTTCGGATACCTCCCTTGAAATACTCTCGACTGATCTGATCTCTTTGAACGGACGTCTCAGAACGTACTCGAGTTTCGGCAAACTTCATGGCCTGGCCGAACATCTCATCTGTTCGACTCATCTGAGCGATAGTCTCTTGGTGTGTGAGGAGTCAGTAGATCTTATTGACGAGTGGGGAATCGAGACTGGGGTAGCCTGGATGGCTAGAGGTACGTGAAATGCCTTCCGCAAACCGCTGCTCGCCCGGAGTTGACTTTCCCCTTTCGCGTGTCGTTTATAGGAGCTGCCGGATGTCTCAAAGCTCTCGCTGGAAAGACGGTTAACCTTGGACCCGAGTCTGTGCTCGATTCGGATACGTTTGTCGAAACAGACTCGCTTGAGCTTGCCTCTGGACGTCCGGTGGCGGAAAATTGGTACAACTGTCACAAGGTTCGTCTGCCAGTTAGATCGCCTCAGGCGTTTAGGTGAAAGATCATTGACGAAGGCCATCGATATTCTCGCCTAGCTTATCGCTCTCTATTCGCTAGGCCATCACGAGGCAGCTGCAGAGTTGGGATTTGTCATCTGGAACAACAAAGTGTGGAGTTCGAATCATTACCATGTGCGCATACCATCTCATCTGCCTCTCCACCGTTTCCCGAGAACAACTTGCCTGACCACCCCGTCGCTTGCTGCTGGCTAGATCCGGATGGCTTTCCACTACCACTCTCTCGCCCTCATCGAAGTCCTTCGAGGGCCTCTATGTACTCCAGCTCTGAAGTCTCTCTATCTGGCACAAGTTGAACTCAATCAGGTAAACATCATTCAACAGCCTTCAGCTTGTTGCACCTACTCACCTGTCACTTGCGACCTCATCGCAGGCGTTTATTGCTCGATGGCTCAAGCCCAGTCCCATCAATGTCAAACACTGGATTCTTCTCGTCGAAGCAGAAGTTGCCTCACTTCTGAATGATCCAAGGTCGTTCCAGAAGTATGATGAGGCTATAAAAGCATGCGTGGACGGTCATTGGACCTGCGATGAAGGATGGGCTCTCTTTCTCGTGAGTCATGCATGGTTGCTTTATCTTGCCTGGAATGTATACAAGCTGACTACTGTATCTCTACCAACCACACTAGTCGGGCTCTCACTTCGTCCGCTACGGTGTTCTGCAACTTGGAGCCGGTAAGTTGATATCGCGGTCATCCTGACGTCTTGTTGACTTACGTGTCCGCTGCCAACTACAGAGCTGCAAAGCAGAGCAGTCACTCGCCATGGACACTGGGGTGCGTTCGGTATCGCCTCGACTATGGCGACACGATCAAGACCCCTTGTCGAGAAACCCCAAGCGCATCTCGCTGAGGTGAGTCGTTTGTTGCCTCTCAGAAACACCATCTGCCTTTTCTGACCCTGATCATAACGGATCTTCCTCTTAGGCCGGAGTCCAAACGGATCGAACGAATTTATCGGTTATCACTCCCTTGGCTCCCTCGATTCGCCCGGGTCCTCATTCCTTCTCAAGCGACCCTTCCAACGACGAGCTTGATCTGTCGAACCTGACTGTCAATGACCTTTCGGCTGTAGTCACATCGTCTCGACTCGTTTCGTCTCACGTCAATCTTTCGGCAACTCTCGAGTCTCTCACAGAGATTGTCGTCGCACACGTAGCAGCAGATCACGGTTTGATTGTTGTCCGAGCCGAGACAGGCGATTTTGAGATTGTTACGACTCTCAGCCCACCAGGCACTGTGCAAGTTTACGAGTAGGTCACCCACATGTCTTTTGGTCAAGGGTCATATCTTGAATGCTGACTTTGTCCCGGAATTCATAGCAAACCGATGCCGGTTTCTGAACATTCAAACGCCCTCTCTCGAGCTGTGATCGATCACGTCCTACACTCAAAGGAGACCCTTTTCATCACCAACGTTGCCACGGATCCTCGGTTCAGCAGCTTGTCGGATCTCCCCAAAGACGTGCCCTCTACCCACATGTTTGGAGACAATGCTTCTCGCAATTGGAAATCAATCCTCTGTCTTCCGATCCAATCGAAGGGATCAACGATAGGGGCCATCCATCTGACCTCGTGTCGTACGAATGCCTTTACATCCGCCAACGTCACTGTCCTCTCGATCCTCGCTCAACGTGAGACTCATCATTCCGGGACTGGGCTGATTGCCTGCAAAGATAGCTGACTAAGAATGTCCATCCACTTCATAGAGGCTTCAATCTCAATACACAACGCTCGATTGTTCCGCAAGCTTCACCTCGCAACTCAGCAGAATTGTCGATTTATCGACCGGCAGAAGACGGCGCTGCAGGAAGCGAGAAAATCGCGGGTTCGTTCGTGCTGCTCTTCGAGTTCATTACGTCGACAAGACTGATCTTGCTTTCGATATTACAGGAGGAAGCTTTACAAGCGACGAAGATGAAGTCTGGTTTCTTGGCAGCTATCAGTCACGAGCTTCGCACTCCATTCTCTTCGTTTTTTGGTTTGCTGGGTCTTCTCAGTGAGACACAGCTCAACCTAGAGCAGAGCGAGTTTGTGGCGACCGCTCGAGGAAGTTGCGAGATTCTGCTCGAGATCATCAACGCCCTTTTGGACTTTTCTAAGTGAGTCTCGGAGGCATCCGTCTTCGTCTTGTTGTTCTCTGCGAGACAAGATAGAAGTAAACCAATTCTGACGCTGCCTTCAACTACTCGTTCGATTAGACTAGAAGCTGGGGTGAGTCATCCGTGTCAGTTTCTGTTATGACCTCAGTCTGATGTCTTGATTCCCGCTGTACGAAAGGCTGTCAAACTGGAGATGCTCAAATTTAGCACAGAGGAGCTCATCGGCGACACCGTCGAGCTGCTACAAACCATGGCTACGAAAAACAATATACTGGTTAGTCGCAGTTTTCCGTCTCAGTCGACGTTCATCATTCAAATTGCATTGTACGTGTAACCTTCTCCCGACTGACATATCTCATTCACTACCAAAAAGTTGAGCTACCTCGTCGAGGAGGATGTTCCCAAGATCGCCATTTCAGATTCGTCTCGGATAAGACAGATTCTGCTCAACATCATCCAGAACGCCCTCAAATTTACCAGTGGCTCAAGGCCAGGCTCAGAGGCACGTGTCACTGTGCGATGCTCTGTAGACACAGACAACGACTTGGAAGTCAAGCCAGATGATACAATTCTCAGATTCTCGGTCGAAGATACTGGTCAGTCAAACAAGTTTCCGTTAGATCAGGCAGGTAAAGCTGACAGTCTTATCTCCTTATTCTTCATTCTTAGGGATTGGCATGTCGCCTGAAGAGCAGAAGCTACTTTTCCTTCCCTTCTCTCAAGTCGACGGATCTACCACTCGAAAGTATGGCGGAACCGGCTTAGGCGTAAGTTGCTTCAGGGTCAGTTTGATATCGTAGATGGATTTCTGACGCAAGTCCCTACCTCCCGTACTCTCAGCTGAGCATCTGTCTGCAACTCGTCCAACTTCTCGGTGGGTCAATCAAAGTTGAGTCGAAGCCTGGCCAAGGATCGACCTTCAGTTGGCTCGTCCCCGTCAAGACCGATACTGCAGCCAGTATCAAGGTGCGCTTGTGTCCTTTGCGATAATCGAGGCCAATGAGTCATTGCTGATATTTACTCCGTTCCATTCTTTCTCAGGTTGTGGAAGAATCCGAACGCCTAAGGTTACTTGTGAACTCTCCAAATCCACCCAGCGTTGCAATCTTCTCTCCCTCGCCAGCGACATCGTCGATGATCGCATCGACGCTCTCCGGTTCTCGAGTCACGGTCTACGAATCCCTGGAAGAGATCCGGACCGCCGCCGCGATCTCACCGCCTACTTTTATCATCATGGATACGCCATCCGAAGTCGAGCTTGAATTGGTTCGATCCGTATGCGACGCATGTTCACCTTGGCCGAAGGTTGTCCAGATCTTGGTTCCCACAGCCGAGACCGTCCGTACGAGATCTCATCTGGGCCCAGGGGTTCAGGTCGTTCGGGCTTTACACCCTCTACGCCGGACAAAGCTGCTACAGCTCCTCGTCGACCTCTCGGCCGGTGAAGCAATCATCGCTCCCGCGTTGAAACCAGCTCTGGTTACCGTTCGAACCGTCGACCGCTTCACTTCCGAGGAGAAAACGGTACATTCCTTGCAGAACCATGTTATCTCTTGGCATCTGTGCTAACAGTGCTCTTTTGCAACCAATCACAGTGTTTTAAGAAGACTCATATCCTCATCGCTGAGGACAACGTGGTCGCACAAAAACTTCTGGTCAAGGTGAGACATCGACGTCCTGGTGCCGACTGGTTTCAGCTACCGACTATTTTCTATCTTTCATAGACGCTGGAGAGACTCGGCCTCACAGTCACTGCTGCCAACAATGGCGAAGAAGCTGTTACAGGTAAGTCGTTGGATCGATAAGGTCGTCATGCGTCGATGCATGCAAATTTCGAGCCACAGATTGATCTCTTGTGGATCGTTCAGCTTGGGATGCAAGAGAGCCAGGATTCTTCGCTCTAGCTCTCCTGGATCATCATATGTGAGCACAATGTTTCCAATCTTGACTTCGACTGTATTTTTTGGCTGCTGACACGGTGATCACATGTTATCAGGCCAATCAGAGATGGACCCTCTGCGGTACGTCGGAACTTGAATACAACCCTCATGTATTCGGCTCGTCGCATGTACTGACAACGTTTTTGATCTTCCAGGCCTCTCAAATTCGGATACTTGAGGCAAAGAAGCGGACTCGGTTCCGTCTGCCCATCGTTGCCCTCTCAGCTGGTATGTCGGTCTCCAATTGACGTTCAAGCCCATCATCCTATTCTGCTGGTAGCTCACAAGATCATCTGTTTTCTCATCTTCATTCGCAGATTGTCAAGCTAGCGCCAAGCGACTTTGCATTTCATCCGGCATGCAAGGGTATCAAAACAAACCGCTTCGCACAGAGGAGTTGGTCAAGCTGCTCCGAACCTATGTCCTACCTAGGTGTTCTGGATCTTCGGCGGCTACCGAGTCGGCTGCCTCAACCCTAATGCGGTCCGAATCTCAACCTTAGTTTCAACAACCCTTTTCGTTGTCATCTATATGTCGATCTTGCCTCTCGCCCTTCCTCTACTCTCGTATCATAACTCAACCCTGTATCTTGACCTGTGTCGCTTCCGCGTCGACTTTTTCCCTCCTGTCTCTTCTTCCYCCCCCYCCCCCCCCCCCCCGTGGATCTGTTCACCCTACGAATTTCTCGACCCCATCCATGCCCTGTGCACAACCTTTCATGTCTTGTGTCGCTTCTGCATAAACTACATCTCGTCGCCTACCTCTAGCATCATGTTTTCCTCTTCACAGCTGTCCTTGAACTTTGCTTTGCATCTAGTCGTTCTACCGTCCACCTTGTTCATTCTTGCAAGATTCTTCTTTCTTTGCCTTTCTCTCTCTTTTCATTCATTTGGTATACCCTTCTTCCTCTGGATCCAAGCAATCTCACCAACTGGCCGAACATATCGCGATCCTATCAATTGCAAGTCCTGAAGCCGATCAGTCTGTATTTTGCTCTAGCCAAATCCGCGTCAAGTATATACATCGTTATCTTCTAACCACGCTGTTTCCTTTCCAGCGCTCTTTGACGAGACATCCAAATCAGACTCCCTAAAGCGATTCTAGGCCAACACGCTACCAAGAAGACTCCTCTCATCTTCCCCAAGTTGACCAGCCAGAGATCCAAACGAATCCATACGTTGATAGGATGATCTGAGAAGGCCCGTAAGATGAGCCTTGATGGAAAAGAAAGAGGAAGAGACAGTGTGAGACGATCGAAATCTTCTGTGCAAACAGAGCGAGAGGAGGGTTATCAAGATGGATATCTTACCGCCATGTCGATTGAAGAGACGGCATCATTCTGCAAATCCTCATCTTCACGATCACCATCTGCTAGATCGTCATCGTCGATTCCTCCCGGTCCCATCATGTCTACTCGAAGCGATTCAGGGGGGAAGGAAAATGATTTCAGTGACAAAGCGCAATCCAGACAGGTTCTTCTAGGAGTGCGTTGACTCACCCGAAATGAATCCAAACTCAGCTGGTGGTTTACCCAATCCACCCTTGATCAATCCAGGACCATCGTCCGCCCAATCACCTTCGTCCCCTTCGTCATCATCGTCGTCATCATCGTCGTCTTCACCATCCCAGGCTGCGTTATACGCGTTACTAACGCTCGAAGCTTTTGTTTCAGCAATGATGAGTTTGAGGGCTCTGAGTGAGAATGGGATGGATGTATATGTTTGAGGAGCTGATAGGGATGCGTGATTGGAAAGATAGAGAGATTAGACGAAGAGAAAAAAAAAGTGAGGAGTGATTGGGAGAAAGATGAGGAGGGGGTTGAGATGGGTGAGCGACTATCTTGAGATGGATTGTCCATCGTTCAGGAACAGAGATTGACGTACTTTTCTGAGTCCTAGATCGAGTCATGATAACTATCGTTTTACAATACCGGAAGCAATCGACGAGCCGATCAGATACTCGACTGACTTGACGTCCATCCTGAAACGAGATTAAAATTGGGATCGAACAACTCACTACCAGCTGTCGATGGATCCACAATCAACTCTCCTCTAACCCTGATGTTCCTCAAACTCTCTCGATCTCCGCTCGCCACAAACAATTGACCCAACGCAAGTGTACTGACTCGAATTGCCCAACTGCCGAGGAACGTTTCTGCGTTCTCGGTCCATGAGCAAAGAAGAATTTCAAGTGCGGATTTCTGAGTTATGTCGGATGAGGAAGAGGAAGATGGAAGAGTGATAATGGTTGACTCTAGGATGGGAAGGATAGTCTCGAATTGGCTGTGGATGAGGTATGCTAAGGGGACGATAAGACTCTGTGATCCACCGAACAAGGTAAGATAACACTGTCAGGTACTGTTTGTGTTTGAACCAGACCCGACCACTTTTGTCACTGTTTTCTACTGACTTGTTGGAAAGTCGCATAAAGAGCTGTCGGAATCCTCTCCACGATGGCTTTGATGAGCTCAGGTAGGACTGGAGCTACTTGTTGACCTGCGTTCCTCAACAAATGAACCATGAGATCACCGAGGAAGAGGCCCTTTGATTCTGATTCGCCTGGCTGAAGGAGTCGCGCTATGACGGCAAAAGTCGAATGAAGGCCGGTTTGAGATGTCGTTGGGTCAATGCTGAGTTTATGGAATGGAAGCGATCAAGAAGAGAAGAAGGGATGATCAGCGAAGAGAAGTACAGGTGAGAGGACAGAAGAAAATAAACTCACGACTGTAAAAGACCAGAGCAATCTTTTCGAATGAGGAGAGTGAGAGCTTCGACTCCGTTCTACCCGAGTGGAGAAAGATGGATCAGATGGACCTTGGATCAGATTCTTGTCTGACGTGATTTATCATCAAGAATCTACCAAGTCGACGACGAGTGTCAATCTTTGCTCTTCTCACCTGAATAATTTCTACATCATCGCTCTCCAGCAAACCTGGAAACACTACTCTTCCCAGGCCAGCGATGTAACCCAACCCCTCCGGATCAACCGGTCCCTTCCTCCCTCTCAAGACGCTCGAGACCAATTCGATCGCTGCCGCTGCAAGTGTTGATGATTCAAGTACGTTTGGATCAATGGATGTGATAGCTGAGCATAGTGGAGGTAAGGAATGTGACATAAGAGATGAGTAGGATGACGTGAGGGGGGTCGATGAGAGGTGTTCGAAAAGTTCTTCAAAGATTGAAGTGATGATTGGGTCTGTGCGAGTGATGGGATGGGATCAAAATGGAATGGGATCAAGATGGTTCAATGATATCCGATCAATCTTCCGGCAGCGAAAAGGAGAAATAAACGGAGGAAATCGTTCAAGATTACCGTACGAACCTTTAGCGTTCTTGGCCCAAACCACCAACAGGACATCGACAAGTTGACCCATGAGTTCTGGATCGAGTGCAGTTTCATCAACACCAACGACGGCTCTAAGAGACTCGAGGAGAAGAGCTAAAACTTCATCGCCCGCTTGAGTGATCAAAGGGACAAGATTGGATAAGATGCGGTGAGAAAGAGGTTTGACGGTCGTTGGTGGAAGATGTCGGCAGAAGCTGAGGTTGCACAACGTGTCAATCAACGAGGTGTGAATAAAATTTGATGGTTGTCAGTGCTGTGTAGGTGGAGCAAATGATTGATCCAGGCATCACGACGAGGGAACAAACTTTTTCACAGTCTTGACGGCAGAAATCTTGACAGAAACCCCAAGGCTTGGAGCCTCGAGAACCTGAACTGCAGCATCGAGGTATTGGCCCGCCAATTTCGGTGTCAAAGCCGTAGCGTATTGACTGGCTACTACGAAAGCCCGACCTTGAAGGAAAGGAAGATCTTGGAAATCGCGACAAGTGATCTGATCAGCCGGTTTTCTCGTTGTCTCAAGGCTCAAAGAACGAACAAAAGAAGCCGGTGATAAATTTTCACTCACCTTGAGCACCGAGGAACTTTGGGATGACTTCATCGAAGAGGAAAGGAAGATCGAAACTCTTTGCTCCGCCAACGGTTTCTTCTTCCTCTAGAACATCCAACAATTCGTCCGAGACTGATCCAACGAGGGCGAGTGAAGCTTCGAGACCTTTCCACCTGTTACAAACGCATGAGCATAGATAAGCATGATGATGGCAAGAAAATGCTAGGGAATCATCAGATACGTACCAATCAGGATTGCCCGTTTGTCTTTCGACCTCGGAAGTTCCAATTCGCCAACGGATGGATAGTTGCAACACCCGAGCAGTTGGTTTTGGGTATGTTTCGAGCAAAGTCTGAAATTGATGAAAGCGTCACGAGGGCGATGATGGTCACGGGACCGAGGTAAGCGAAAGAGTTGCAAGGGAAGGTAGAGAAAACGAGAGGTCTGAGCGAACCGAAATGAAATCATGACCTGCGATACGAAGCGAGTAAAGATCTGTCTCGTCGTCTTCGTCAGCGACGAATGCATTGGGATCATTTGCCCAGGTATCCTCCTATAACCAAGATACAATCACGTCAGACCGTATCAGTGACCGTGAATAAGGCGCTGAAAGCAAGCCAACAGGTTCGACGAGAGGAGAAAGACAGATGGTGAACATACATCTTCGACTGTCATCTGAGTAAAGCCCAAAACAGCCCCAACAACTTCACTCAAAGCTTGACTTTCTTTCCCTCCATCTTTGTCCGCTTTTCCGACTTTCTTTTTCTTCCCCAGCGCCGAGGTTGACGTCGACTGGTCTGCACCCTCTATCCAACCTGCCGTCATCTTCGCTCCTCTTGTGATCTCACTCAAGAAGTCAATGATAGGGCTGACGAGTTGTTCGATCGAGACTTCTTCTCCCGCGCTATCTTCTGAGTTGAGTGGTGGCGGAGAATCGTCGGATGTCGAACTGATGGAATGGGAGGTGAAGATTGGGAGAAGGGATGTCAGGTGAGAAATGGATAATGGAAGGAGCGTGAGGAGGGTTGGAGGAGTGAGAGTTCGTGGAAAAGATCGATAGATAGAGATCAGAGTCTAAGAAAGAACAGATGGACGTGTGGGAGTTTGAGTCAATGATCAAGATTTGTCGAGGATGGGAATATATCGGGGAATGGTACGAGTACTCACCCTAAAGATCTCTCTCCTGATACCCAATCCATTCCAGCCCTCTCTACCTCCTTGCTTGAGCTCGACTCCGACATCCGCCTGACCGAGGAGAACGATAAACGCCTCAAGCCAGTTGGGCAAGACGTTGGCGATGACCTCGTTGACTTGATTGGGCAACATCTCTTTGAGCATGTACAATGTCTCGAGGCATTGTCTGAATACTGTGATAGTTGAGGCTCGAGTCGAACGTGAATGTGACTGCAGTTGAAGACGAAGAGTACGATATCGTCCATCAGCATGATTCTCTGCATTTACCTGGAGAACGACCTTGCTCACCTCATTTCCCAGCACACCTAGAAGTACTGGGCTTAGGCCCCTGACGACACCCAAGATCTTCTCATCACTTTCCGTATTTGGACCTTCCTTCCCTCCACCACCGGCGACCTCAGCGAGATCGAAATCACCCTTACTGACTACCTCCTTGAAGACTCTCATAGCACCGTGAACTTGATCCTGAGTTCCGGAAGAGAGAAGGGAGAGAAGATCGGGAAGGACGGAAGGAGCTGAAGAGGGTGCGAGGAGAGTTATGGAGAGGGAGAACGCGAATTGGGATCGAAGTTTGGAGTGAGACAATGAGAGACCTTGGAAAAGGGTTTGGAGGAGGGCGACTTTTGTCTGTGGGAGAAATCCATCCCAGGAAGGGAAAGTGGGACGTCCGAAAAAAAAAGGAGGAAGCAAGGATTGAGGGAAGAGGGAAGGCAGGAAGGTCAAGAAGAAGAGGGGTGAAGTTGAGGTCAGGTCAGGTTTTTGTTCATAAGATGGATCAGCGATCCCCTGGCTAGCGATAAATAAAACACGGTAAGGTTGTGTGATTTCATAGTGCACGACTTACGTCTTGCTCGAGTCCCTCACCGAGAACATCCCACCATCTATCCATGAACTTCTTGAGGATGACACCGGCCACTTGTCGAACGTCCATTTCTGCTTCTTCGGCGAGACCTATTCTAGCCAAAGCAATTCCAAGGTCTATGACGAGTAGCGATGGTAGACACAATGCGATGAGTAGATGGAGACTTGGAGAAGAGAAGTAGCTGCAAGGACCTGGGAGTCAAGCTGACCTGGATTGTCCATGAGCGCAGTGAGTGACGATTCAGCATTCTGACGAGTTGGAGCGTCTGGAGAAAGAGTCGACTTGAGGACAGAAACGAGCTGAGGATCCATAGCAGGCGAGAAAGGGAATGATGGTAGGTCTGAAAGAGACGTCGCGTCCAAGGGAATCCAAGGTAAATGAGGTGGGGCAGAGTTCTTGTTTTCATTCAGATTTCTGGCTCTTCAGTCTCTCATTCTGGGGAGCATACGATCCCAGCATGGCCGATATATTCAAGGAACAAGGAGGGATTGATGATCTTTTCTCTGTTTTTTTCTTCTTTTTTTCTTTCTTTCTTTGGGCCCTTTTGGGTGCGACATTTAGATCAGGTCAGTCGAACCCAGGTTCGAACGAAATCGAAACGAAATCTAACCACCACCGATCTCCCCTCCTTCCTCCTTCCCCCTTCCCCTTCTCATTCCGTCTCGCCTGCTCTCGGTCAGAGCCAAAGCCCCCCCATCATGAGACCACCAAGCCTCTCTCTTCTCCGCTCAGCGCCAATCTCCTCGTTTGCTTCTTGCTCGACTACTCGTCAGTCGTGCCGACTTTCCTTTCCCCTTTGCCCTCCCCTCCTCGCAACGAGTTCATGCTATACTGCCGCTGTTACCGCCTGCATAGATCCCTTGCTGAGATCTTCTCAAACGTCCGTCACTCTTGAGTATAGCATTCACCGCCCAACGAGCTCTGTCGACGTCGACTGTCCTCTTTGAGGCAAAGCACAAGAGAGAGAAGCGACTTCAACTCAAGAAGGTCAAGGAGATCAAGGAGGCTCTCAAACAGGATTGGTTCGATACCCAGCCTGATCCGTTCCTCGGAATGCAGCTAGTCGTCAGTAGAAACGAGCCTCAAGCAGCTCCTTCTCGTGTTCCAGAAAGTCATGTTGGAACGATCGCAGCTCACCTTCGCTCTTCTGCGTCTACACTTTCCTGCTCGTGCCTGTTCGGCTGGCCCTTGGTGCTGATACCTCCGCCTGAGTAGTATGCCGACGGAGTTCCCATCCATGAACAACGATGGCGTCAAACAAAGTTGGCCGCCGTCCTTCTCGAGCCGAACTCCCTCTGGACGACTGGACCCAATACACCCAAGAACGTCTTCGGTCAAGCTTCTGATGGCGGCGACATCGTCAAACGCGATCCTGACGACATCGACGATGAATCCGACCGCGTCAATCGAGACCGATCCTCCAGGACGGACGTCAGAAAATGGAACCCAACTCGAATTCGCCTCTACGGTCGACAAGCTCGAACTTTCCGAGATTCTCTTCTTCCTCGAATCGAAGAATCCGTCGTCGATGCTACCAAGCGAGTTCTCGGCGTCCATGAAGATCAACTTTCAACTCGAGGGGATGGTGTTAGCCTCAATGAGAGAGTCAAAAAGGTCACCAAAGACAGTCCTCTCGCTAGGAACGAAATCGACAGAATGGAGTGTCTTCTCCGAGAAACCATCAATGTCATTACCGACTCAAGGTCAACCGCCCCAAAGAGTCGGGAAGATCTGACTCAGGTTCAAAGAGACATGGCTCAATGGATCATCGCCGCCTGTCCACCTTCGATTCAAGAGACGCTCATCGAGCAATATGGCTCCCTCGACAAAGTCACTCCTCCCTCTCCCTCGACGTCCACTCAGGTCGTCGAGCAGGAGGTTGACGAGGGCAAGGCGGGAATCAATGTCTGGAGGGAGATTCTGGCAAAAACTATGCCATTCGTCAGCGAATCGGTCGTCGGATCAAAGTCAGAAGGATCGTCGGAGGCTTCATCAGCAGCCGGAAGGATATCGGAGGAAGCAGATTGGCTGCTGAAGGCTGTCTCTCCAGATGATACTGGTTCTACCGCTTCGCCTCCTTCGATCGAACCCAAATCGGCCACTCCTAGTTCCAACGCTTCCGAATCTTCGCCTGAACTCGCCAGCAGCACCCCGATTTCCTCTGTCCCATCATCACCCGACTCCATCACCAACGCCACCCCTGACTCCAAATCCTCAAGTCTCGTTCCCTTCGTTGACTCGCTTCGAGACCTCGACCATCCTGGTCGAAACTACAGTTCCCTCCCCCTTTCTGCACTTTTCTCCCCAACTTCCCCACTTACGACGTTCCGTCCTCCTCCATTCATCAACTATCTCGCTTCTCCAGTCGATCTCGCTTACATCTTCCACACTCTCCCTCTCGTCTCGGCTCATTCGACCCTTTCCACTCCACCAGGTGTCAAACTCTCGAAATCAGACCTAGCTCGTCGTAGAGAGGAGGAGGAAGACGCCATGGATTCTGAGCTGAAGAGTCTGGACGCTATGAGTAGGATCATGAGCTTGAGGAACGCTAGCGCTGAAGGAATCAGGAAGGAGAACAGGAGGAGGATCATTGAGGCTTTCGGAGAGCCCGAAGTCAAATCGTTGGCTCAGGAGACAGCAAGAGATAGGAAAGGTCCGGATTCAGGATCGCCCGAAGTTCAAGGTGAGCGTTGGCCGTCGCCGTCGAGGTCTCATGCGAAATCGTGTTGGTGTCCAAATCATTGACTCAACTGCTACCATACCATACCCTTTGCTCTTCATCCCTCACTCTCCCGTACTCAGCCGCTCTTCTAACGATGGAAATCCGAGCTTTACGGGCTCACCTTGTCCGAAACATGCATGATATCCACGGAACAACTGCTATCCGACATATGGCCTACAAACGAAAACGCGTCTTGGAGTATCTCAAAAGACTCGATCGAGTTCGATACGACAAGTGTTTGATGGAGATTGGAGTCGACAAGAGAGCAGTAGAAGGAGAGTTAGTCATTCATAAGTTCTGGTAAGTCATGCAAATCGTTTCGTGCCTTGCACTGTTCGCTTGAAGGGTTGAGAGCGACGGAGGGAAATTAGGTTATGGGTTGGATTGGCGTGGGCGTGCATGTGTTTATGGTCGGCACTGACGAACGCTGTGTGTTGTTCTTCCTCTGTCTGAACTTCCTACCCTCTCCTTCCCGTGCACTCCACTTGTATCGAAACACAACCAATGTCCCTTGCGTCACTCATTGATCAGGCGACAAGTCGCGCCCGCTGGCAAGTCAGTCAAGGACGTCAAGTACATTGGTCGAGCAGCTCTTCCAGGTCGAGCGGGTCGACGATTACCTCAACACATGAAATTCCATCCAAAGAAGCTTGGAGGAATGGGACTGGAGGCTCATTATTAGATGCTTGGAAGAGGGGGAGGACGAGAGAGGGAAGATTCGCATTGGATCAAGAATGTTTTCATCTCACTGACGAAACTCGGTGAACGAGTGCTGAGGCAAGAAAGCGAGGTCTCAGGAAGAATTTGAGCTGGAAGGGCTCGAGGGAGAGTTTGATCGATCATTACCCGAGGGACGGGGGTTTCGCTTTGGCCTAAACCCAAAAGAGAGAGATATGGTGCCGGCGTTGGGTGCTGTTGTGTGATGGATGGCCTTTGTGGCGTGTTGGTGCTGTATCGGAGGATAGAACGAAAGGGCGGGGTGTCGAAGATTTGATTCGGTGGAAAAGAGAAATCGTCGGACACACGTGATCGAATCAAGTCCGGTGCCGAGATTTAGGATGTGAAATCAGGTTCCCTTTTCTTCTTTCTTGAAATCAAAACAACACGTCTCTGTCCCCCCATCAACCTCGCTATCTCCTACACGGCTACCATCCCAAAGTCAGTCAGAACACGACAACTCAATGGCCTGTCGAGCCCTATGTCCTCATCGTCAAGAGGGGGAAGAGGCTTGGATTTGAACCGATCCTCCCTCCCCGCCTCTCTCCTCTTTTACCTTTCCCCCTCTTCCCTCCTCTCCTCACCCCCTCAATCTCTCCCATATTCATCTCCAATCTAACACGAGCCTCTTTCTCCTTCCCCTTCCACTCCTCTCCCCGCTCCTCTCCTCTCCCCGCTGGGTCTGTCCTCCCTCCAGTCAAGGGTCCTTCCCCCTTCCCCTCAACAACAACGTTGTTTCTCGATTTCCTTGCTTCAACATCGTACCGATATCGCTTCCAAATAAGAACCAAGCTCAAGAGATCCCTAAACTTTCTGGAACGACAACTCCTGTAAGTCATAAGTCAATCTGCGATATGGTCTCGTCGATACCCATCTCTCGTGATCCCCTCTCGATGCTTCGACTGAGCATGTCTCGTTCTCTTCCTCGCCCCTTCTATACTCACGATCGTATGAGTTAGATAGACTTGAATCCACCCTCTTGACCTCCTCTCGTTCCGGACAACGCTCCACAAAGAGGCTCAGATTCGTCGTCCAGCCTAGACTCACTCCACTCGGGCCCTCCTTCTCAACCCTTTTGGCTTCCTTCGCCCAACTCTGACCCACACGAAAAAAGGCCCTGACGTTCTACGTCGATCGCCATGCTCTTCTCATCTCAGTCTCCTCTCAACCTAGCCGTCCTCTTTCTCGCCCCGATCTCGGTCTGGGCTCAACAGCAGGAGCCACGATCCTCTTCGACCACAAGCCTATCCTTGTCCTTGTCCACTTCTGTCAGTTCAAGATCAGCTTCAGCTACCCCCGCACCATCATCGAATGTCTCTGCCTCTTCTTCCGTCCCTACATCCTCGTCCTCCATCTCGCTTTCGTCCGGTCTACTTCCAGCTCCATCAGCCTATCCGTCTTCTATCCTTTTCTCCAACTCGACTCTTCTCCTTCCGAATGGTACCGAAGTGTTCTATAACTCAACCACCAACCTAACTTCACCCCTGCCTTCCAACGAAACCCTCGCGATTCCTTATGACATCCATCTCGACGGTGCCTACGGAGTCGCCGGCGCAGTCCTGATTCTCACCGGGCTCCCCGTCTGCGCGATGGGTGGAAAGAATCGATGGTCTTCGCTCTTTCTCATCCCATTCTACGCTGGCATCCTTGCCTCTCTCGCTCTCATCCTCCATTTCGGAGTAGCCGTCCCAATCAACCCTCCGTCGGCTACACTTCGAGGTCTCTTCGTCCTCATCGCGTTTGTCGTTGGATCTGTCGTCGGAGGAATCAGTATCTTTTTCTGGTCCCTCTCGAAGTTCTTTATCTCCCTCGCTGGCGGATTCACGTTCGCCTGGTTCATCCTCGCTTTAAAGGACAATGGACTCATCGCGAGTGAGGTTTGGCGATGGGTTCTCCTCATCGGTTCGGCTGCCCTATCATTCGCGATCGGCCTATTCAGTTGGCTTCACAATCCAGCGATGGTCGTCTCGACGGCGTTCATTGGATCGACTGCTTTCGTACTCGGTGTTGACTGCTTCACTTCGATTGGACTCAAGGAGTTTTACGTTTGGAATCTCGGGTTCCGGAACGCCATCTTTTCGGATGTCCTCGCTCCTCAGGATGGCGTCTTCCATCTTTCTCAGGGGATGCAGATTGAGCTTGGGGTAATCGGTGTCGTTGCCTTCTTAGGGTGAGTCTGTGAGAACAAGTCGGTTAGATCGAGATGACTACGATATTCACCATACCTTCCTCTCATCTGGGATCTGCAGAGCTGCGATTCAGTTCAAAGCCTTTTCTCAACTTCGAACCAAGATCCAACAAATCTCAGCCGATGATCAACGACGAAAGGCACAAGAACAAGCTGAAGAAGCTGCTCGTCGAACTCAAGCTCATCAAGCCGAGTTGGAAAAGTGGGAGTCAGAGCACGGTCGAACTCGAGGTCGACATGGGGGACTTGGAAGTCCAATGTCGCCCACGATGGGAGGTGATGAAGAGAGTACGCTCATGGGAGGAACCGGTTCGGATTCAAAAGGTGGATTCGGAGGAGGAGAGAAGCGGATGAGTAGTTTGTTTGGTGGAAGCGAAGGTGTTGCTTTACCCATCCTTGAACTCGACGGCATAGGTGGCGGAATCCCAGGTATTGGAGGAGGAAGACCAAGTACCTTTGGACCACACGCATCAAGTTACACTTCACATTCCATGCTCGATTTCGCCCCTACCCATCAATCATCCTCATCTCAATCTCAACCTTCTGCTTACAACAGCAACAGCAACAGCAACAACAACAACAGCTCTTCGGTTTCACCTCGGATCGAACCCACACCTGTGTCGCCATCAGCCGACGATCCCGAACTCGCAGAAAAATCAAGACTTCTAGCAGAGATCCAAACCATCAGACGCTCCATCGAAGCTCTCCGATCTACTTCAGGTACACCCAACTCGACCGCTCCTCTGATTACACCTGCCTCAGGTGGGGCCGTCTCTCCAACGAATCATAGTGGTAATCTTCATCCAGCCGATTACTTTGGTCTCCTCGCTTCTGCTTCTGCTTCTGCGCCTGCGTCTGCTTCCATTCCAACTTCCCTCCCTGGACGACGACAATCCACTCAATCTTTCTCCGGTTTCGGTAATCAACAACCCTCACCTGCATATGGAAACGATCAAAGACGTCGGTCAGTGGCGACATTGGCTCCAAAAACGGAATGGGAGGAGTATTTGGCGAAACGTCAGATCATCCAGGGTGGATCACCTCGAGTAGAATCCAAATCAGTTGGGCCTATCGACAGGAGGAGCTCCATGGATCAGATGGAGATATTGGAAGGAAGACGAGACGGTGTCAGTGGCATGGACAAGTCGACGAGGAGATCGATTGTTGGTGGCAGCAGCTCAACTCGACCTGTCAGCGCGGTTCTTGCAGGAGGAGAATTCGGTGTTGGTGGATCTGGAGCCGGAAGACGACATTCTATGCTCTCCATGCAGGGTATCATGGAAGGTGCTGGCAGTCGCTCTAACGAGGTCAAGTCCAACCGACATTTCGATCGAAATCATCCATCATCTACATCAAACAATGCTCGCAGACAATCACAGTCATCAATCTCGAACAACAACTACAACAACGAAGCGTCGAGAACGAGGAGAACATCAACTCATAGTATCGGTGCTGGTTCCATGCCTGCCGTCCTCGCTTATCCTCCTCCCACTACATCAAGGCCATCATCTCAGCATATTGCTTCTCGATCAAACTCTCACTCCAACGACTATGGGAGAGGAGAGAGACAGAGAGATTCATGGATGACTGACAGTCAGAGAAATGGTGGCGTTAGCGGAGTTGGGGAGACTTCAGACGAGAGGCATAGAAGAAAATTGAAGGAAGCGTCAGGTTCTCGACAGCGGTGAAAGAGATAACAAGGGAATTTTCTGGTGGGAATTCGAATGGGTGACTTGAAAGAACGAGAGGCGACATATCCATCTACAGTCATTCGCTCCATCTCCTTCAATGATCGTCCCTCATCGACCGAATCACCTGACTTCTCTAATCCCCCCCTCCCTCATCACATCCCTGCATATAGAGCCGTCATCATCATCGTTGAACAATCCGTCCCATCTATCTTCAGCATATCATTCTGATCTGTTTCTTTCTTTTCTTGCCCTTTCCATCCATCTATATGTTTCCCACACTCACCGCACCACCTGTGGACTCGTCCATCATACCTGCTTCTTATGACTTCTCATGGACATGGCTCGTTTCCCTCTCTTTGTTTCCTTGTTTCTTTCTTTCGGTATTTATCCTCCTCTTGATCATATGTTGATGCGTATGCCCTTCCTGGCTCCTCCTTGTGAGGAGAAAGAAGGAACTTCGAGGAACTCGCGTCATCAATATCACGATCCTCGACCCTCAATTCCCGGTTCCTCCCGGTCCGGATCTCCCGAGGCTACTTTCATCCCCCAACCATCATCATCATCTCGAACGATGCTTGCCTTTCGATCCCTCAACGTTCCCCCACCTAAGCCACCTCTTATATGGTCGTCCCACATCGCCAGGCATCCCTCGGTTCCGTACGTGATGACTACGACGAGCAAGACGACCCGTCAGTCAAGACTCCCATCTCCTCGAGTCATCATCTCCCAACGTGATCCGTCTGTCCCCAAATCCATCGCCAGAGGTGGAACCAATGCGACCACCTACGATATGGATGGATGTCGAAGCTCAATACTCAACAATTCGCTTCGCCGATTCAGCTCTTTACCTACGAGTTCGACTAAGCGAGAACCAACGGCCAACGACCCTTCCCAACCTCCCTTGCCCCCTGCCAACGCTCAAACATTGCATAGGTTCTCTTCCAAACCACACATGGTATCCATCACCGTATATACTACACCCGTCCGCCGTTCTACGTCATCTACAATCAACGTCAACTCACCAGGGTCCGAACCAAACTTGAGGCCTCGCAGCTTTTCCGAAACGACTCTTCTCATCCATGCTCCTCTCCATGACATACCCGAACCAACTCGATTCTCAGCTCATTGGTTGAGAGATTCAGATCCTTCAAATCGATCCATCTCTAGTTCTACCCACCAAAAATTACACGCTTCGACTTCGGTAAATCCTAAAGTAGGCATCTCGAAATCAAGGAAGGATCCTATCGAATTGGTTGTTCTTAAATCAGATGATGGTGGGAAGGACGAAGAGGAAGTGCATATCAAGGTATGGTGGGAAGGGACTGGTTTGATGGATGGAAAGGTTATTAGAAGAGGAAAGGACGTTGACGATCATGACGAAGGAAATGATTGGTATTCAATCTTCCCAATCTCTTTCCTAGCCAAACATGCCAATCCCTCATCCAAGAAACTCAACATCCATCTGCCAGATCCTGAACCTTGGGACAAATTCACCTTCGTCTCAACTACCCTTCCATCATCTTCTCTACCTTCCTCGATCTCTTCCTCCTCCCCATCCCTATCTCAGCTATCCCCACTTTCGATTCCATCCTCTCTCTTCTTAAACTCCCCCTCAATCCTCCACTCATCCTTAACCCATCTTCAAACTCACGGTCTGATCATCCTGAAAAACCTACCCAGCTCACCTACTTCGAACGACGATTGTCAGCTTAGGAAAGTAGCCACTAGGTTGGGCGAGATTAGGGAAACATTCTACGGCAAGCTCTGGGACGTTAAAAGTTTGGGTGAGAAAAGTAGGAACGTAGCTTATACGAATGTTGAGTTGGGATTCCATATGGATCTTCTGTAGGTCAAGTTTATCTCTTCCTCTCTTTTTCTTTTGCGTGTCGCGTCTGCTGTTTGTTCGCATCCTTACTTGAATGATAAGGGATGGATCTCAAGAGGAGATATCGAACAGGTTACTAATCTGTTGAACCCGTTTCTCGTTTTTTTTTTTTGTTCGCTTCTGCATTACTCTCAACAGTTACTTCGCGAACCCACCTCGAATCCAACTTCTCCATTCCTTAGTCTCCCTTCCACCTTCCTTAGGTGGTTCATCCCTCTTTACAGATTCTCTCAAAGCTCTCTCTTCCCTCTCATCATCTCAACTCATCACTCTCTCTTCCAATCCAATCCCTTATTCATATGACAACGATGGTCATCATCTAATTTATCACCATCCAGTTGTCGACATTCCCGATGGATTGGAGGTCAAGGTTGAGAATGTTAAGAGTGTGAATTGGGCACCGATGTTTCAGGGTGTGATTCCTCTGGCATGGTATAATGAGAAACCGATGGTGGGAGAAGAGATTCAAGGAGGAGGGAATAGGGGATTGGAAGTGATGGATGCTATGAAAGCTTTCGAGGAAGCAATCCAGAAGGAGGAATCGATCCTGGAAATCACACTCGAAGAGGGAGATTGTGCTGTGAGTCCGTTTCCTTCCTTTCTTCACTTACTGGACTGTTTCTTGGTTATCTTTCCTTCATCGTCATAATTGAGCTGTTTTTTTTTTCTCTCTTGGTCTTTTTTTTTTTTTTTTCTCGTCCTTGACGATGGTCAGATTTTCGATAACCGACGAATTTTGCATGCTCGTTCGGCATTCAACGATCCTCCTTCACGATCAACGACATTACCCCACTCGTTGGCGAATGGTCTCGCTGGTAGTTCAGGGGTAAGCTCAAGGGCGATGCAAGTCGAGGTATCGAAGCGAGGAGTGAGTAGATGGCTGAAGGGATGCTACGTCGATGGAGATGCTGCTTGGGATCGATGGAGGGTCCTTGAGGCTCAGCATCGTCTTGGGCAAGTCGTCGATGGGAATTAAAGTGGGTGATTATATGGGGAGGCTGTTGGTTAGGTTGTATGATGTAGGATTGTATGATGTCATGTTGTGGTTGGGGATATTTTATCGATGTGTGGTTTGAATTGATAGAATCGGCAAACGATTGAAGCGCTCTCCTCTCAGATCTCAGGATCCCCACCTTGATCCTCTCCCGTTCCCCCTTACACCGACGATGCCCACTCTCAGCGAGAGGCTCAAGTTGGCAGCTTCTCAGCCCACGAATCCTCAGTCACAACAAGAGTCGACTATAGCTAACACCAACCGAGATTCAATCACAAAGTCAACAGTCACCACATCCACCACTCCCACCAATGATACCATCAACTCGTTCCATCTTCCTTCCATCGACTCGTTGTCATCTTCCTTCTCCGGTCTCAGGAGATCCATCTCTCTTACTCGTTCATCACCACATCCCATCTCTACCAAATCATCACCTCTTTCCACAGCAGACACGAACCCTACCACCAACTCCCTCACCTCTTCTTCCCAAACTCAACCCTCGTCAGACAACTTGACAGCAGGGACCGAGATGGATGGCTCCAACCATCTCAAGAAATTGATGGATCTGGAACCATTGCCAACACCAAATCCAGATGATCCTTCGACCTATCCTCTCCCTCCATCTCCTTTTGAAGTCCGACTTCCTCTCCCTAGTCCGACTGAGGAACGCAAGCTATCAGGTCCTTTACCAGAGCTTCCTGAGATGAGGATTGAGGGATCAGACGAGATGAACAGCTCGGAGGATGATGGAATCCTAAAAGAAGAGGGTGGAGGGCAAGAGTCCGCTAACACTCAAGGTGAAAAGTCCGCAGCTGGACTTGTGGTTTCTGGTCACCTTGAGGTGCCTCTGATGAACCGTTCAGGAATTGACTCATTCGTTCTCAACCTCGTCATACCTGAAGCAGAAGCCTCTCAAAGAACCGATCCATCCAATCCTGATACAACGTCATCTAACGCGTCGAACGAAGAGTTGTTGGCTAGGATCGCGTCTCTTGAACTCAAGCTCGCAGGTTCGTACACCTCGCTTCTCTCACCCTCGATAGGACAGTCACTCATCTACATCTCATTCACCCATCCTTTCTTGACTCAAATCCCGCTACCATAGCTTCCGAAACTCAAAGCTCAAAGATTTCGACCGTTCTGAAAGAACTCACCCCGCTCGAAGGCATCGGAGACGATGAAGGTCTTCGGGCTCATCTGATGAATATGGGTGCTAAAGTCGAGGTAAGTTTTCTCATCTTGTCTTTCCTCTCTCTTTACTCTACTCAAAGCTCGAATACATTCGCGTGTGTTCTCTCAGATGAGCATGAGTGAGATGAAACGTCTCAACAATCTGCTTCAACGTAAGCCCCTCTCTCTCTCTTCTCAACCTTAGCCTAGACATTCATATCAACGTTTCGTTTCCCTCCCCCTGTCCTTTTTCTCCTTCCTCGCGAAATAATAATCAAAAAGTCCAAGAAGGTCGTACAGCCGAACTTCGTGAAACTCATTCAGCCGCCTCAGCCTCAACTTCCAATCAAATCGATCACCTTCGTTCAACTCTCTCAACTACCCAAACCAACCTAACTCAAACTCAGGCATCCCTCTCATCAGCGACCAAAGAGAAGGAACTCATCAGGAATGAGATTAAAGCGATTCAATTGGATCTGAGTAGAGCTGAGAAAGTGGCGAAGGATGAGGAAGAGAAGAGGACGAAAGCGATTAGTTTGTTGAAGACGGTGAGAGGGAAATTAGTCAAGGCTGATCAAAGTCGAGATGAAGCTTTGTGAGTTTTTTTTTTTTTCCCCCCTTTCCCTTATTTCTTCCCATCATTCATCTCATCACGCGTCTCCTCCTCTTTCTCCTTCTTTTCCTCCTCCTTCTTGTACTTCTCCTCTATATGCTCTCCCTCTCTCTAACAGAGCCGATCGAGAATCCCTTCGATTAGCCCATCTCGCTCGAGAGGACGAGCTCAAGAAGGAAGCGGAAAAGGCTCAATCGGAACTCGACAAGGCAAAGATGGAGAGAGAAAAAGACATCCGTGGGTTGAGAGAGAGATTCGAGGGTGAAGTCAAGAGTTTGAGACTCGGGTTGGAGAGGGAAAATAGAGTCAGAAAGGAGGAAATGGAATTGAGAGCTGTGACTGTTGCCGTGAGTATCTATCGTTGTCATTCTTGTTATGATTCTTTCTTTGGTAGGGAAGGAGATGGGGTTTCGGAAATGATTTCCTTTTCAATCGTCAACTCAACTCGGATCGGTGCTTTTTCYCCCCCCCCCCCCCTCCTTCTACAGGCGACTCACTCCAAAGACATCAGCACACTTCGAAATCGAATCACCAACCTCGAATCAACCCTCGAATCACTCACCAAAACCAAAGACGACCTCTTCGCTCAACATCAAACCATATCGTCTGAACTCGAAGAGGAGAAACGAAAGGTCGGTCGTCTAGAGGTAGAGATTGGTGAGATTGAGTGGAAACTCAAAGAATCGAGTGAGAGGATGATTGGGTTGGAGGAAAGATTAGAAGAAGAGAAAAGATCTCAATTGGAGCATCAGGTACGAACAAAGGAAACAACCAACGACGTCAATAAAGGAGGAGGAAGTGGTAGTGGTGGTGGTGGTGGTGGTGGTAGTTCAACCGATGGTTCCTCTTCCTCTTCTTTGTCAGCCAAAGAATTGGCTCTGACATCAGAATTATCAACCCTTCGAGCTACTCATTCAGAAACGATCACCAAACTTCAACATCTAACTTCATCTCATACTCAAGCCGAATTAGAATGGTCTCAACTCATCTCAACCCGAACTTCCGAACTTTCTCAAGCTCGTCAATCACTCTCAAACTTAACCAATCAACTCACCAAAGATCATCTCGAATGGTCAATCGAGAGAGAAAGGTTTTTGTCCATCGAGTTGGAGGGTGAGAAGATGAGGGAAAGGATAGGAGGTGAAGAAGAAAGATGGAGAGGGTTAGAGGAAAGAGAGGAAAGATGGAAGGAGGAAGAAATTAGTTTGAAGGAGGAAATTAAGAGGTTGGAGAGGGTGATTGAAGGTTTGGAAAGTGAGAAGAAAGTTATGGTAGGTCAGTTGGGTGGGTTGAAGGGGACGATAAAGGTAAGTAATAAAAAAAAACAAGACACAGAGGGACTACAAAACCTTAGCGATCAAGAAGAAGACAAAAGATTCAGTTTGTTGGAATTGATTCCTCAACTCTCTTTATTCTATCTTGCATATACACCTACCCACACAAACACATAAACACATAAACAGACATTAAAAGATGAACTTCGAAAGCTCCAGTCCTCAGCTCAACTCCTAGAAGTCAAACGAAACCCAGGAGTCGGTTACTGGTCTCACAATCACTCTTCTTCTCAATCGAACCTACTCAACCTTGCCTCTTCGGCATCAACATCTAGTTCGAATCTGACTGCTGCCGCTCCATCATCATCGTCGACGATCCATGGAAGTGGTGGCGGCGGTGGCGGGATGGAACGACAAGTCGGTGAATCATCAAGTAGTAGTGGTGGTCGTGATGGTGGTTTGGGAATGTCGGTTGGAAATGGAAGTAGTGCTAGTACTGGAAATGATTCTGGTTCAACCAGAACCGGTGGTGGTAATAGTGGTGGAACGGAAGAAGAGGTTAACCTAGAAGTACGTGGAACAAAGCAAAAAAGAAAAAGGGTTTCTTTGAGCCAAAATCCCCATGTCAGAGAGAAAGAGGGGAAGAAAGTCCTCAAGTAGTTGACTCACACAGTTTTTCCTCCTCCTTACCCTCCTCACTCTCCTTACCCCCTCTTTCTCTCTCTCTCTTCCTCACTCCGACGAACGAAAAAAAAAAAAAAAACCTCCTCCTCTAGTACCTCCGAAACGTCATCCTTCAATTCCTCGAACACAAAGAGATGCGAGCGAACCTCGTCAGGGTATTATCCGTCATCCTACATTTCACACCGGGCGAAACAAGAAGACTCATCGCTGGAGTTTCGTGATCATCAAAAAAAAAAAAAGGAAGGGAAGGGAGTGAAGGGAAGAGACAGAGAGGACACGAGGAGGGATTGTTTTTTTTTTTTTCCTGGGGACCGTTTTTTCTCTCTCAAGTCTGGTTGTGTGGAGTTTTTCTTTCCTTTCTTTTCCTTTCCTTTCCTTTTCTTTTTTTTCCCATTCTTTTTTTTTCTCTCTTTCCCTCTCTCTCTCTCGATCATGCGAACGGTTTCCTTTAATGAATGTTGGGAACCAAACGTATCATCATGACGAATCTGACTGGACTGAACTGGACTGACCTACGCTTGCTTCAAGGTCGAGTGGGACCCTTGGCTAGGGTATCGGATTTAACATTCATTCATCCATCGATTCATCGATCGCCCACCCATATATTGACGCTCTCTGCTTAACGTCGTTCCTCCTATACACAACATCCGCGTCTCCTATAGCGGCTACGTTTTCGACTTTGGTCAATACCTTCGACGTCTGGCATCTCTCGACAACCAGAACGAAATCATCGGATAGTTGGTCATCATTGGACGGGAGAGGAGATTGGTGTTTTTTTTTTTCCTACTTCTTTTTCCAAAAAAAAAAAAAAAAAAAAAAAAAAAAATGAAATAAAATGCATGCTATCATCAAGAGGAAGAGAGAAGAAACGATATCAAAGGGTTTCGGAGGCATCAAGATAGAAGACGACAGTTGATGACGAGGATGACTTGGCTGGTATCTAATCGAACGGTGTTTTTTTTTTTTTCTAAAAGAAAATTCTTCTGATACAAGGTGAAGGTTGATCGATGGTTTTGATGTTGCGTGGATGCATGCGAGGAAGGCGGGAAGTTTATAGTCCTGAAGAATCCATGGAATTTTGAGAGGTGGTATGAATTGATGTTTGACCTTTGAGGGGGGGGGGTGTCGTCCTCTTTCGGTTCACCTTTGATTGTGGAATATCTACATGAGTTGAAATCGAACGGGTTATACACACCTAAATCCGACCTAATTACTTCCATCCTCCCTCGCCGCTCTCTTGCGTCCGCCTCCTCCACCTCCTCCATCACCAGTACAACAACTTTCTCCGTCGACGGGGTTACCAGTTCCATCTCTTCCACCTCGAATTAACCCAAGTACACCTAATTCGACGGCAGTCAAGAAACCAGCTTTACCCAAATCTCGAGTTTGAGTGATCTCATGCCAAAGTTCAGAAACATTTCGGATCGTGTAATGAAGAGTTTGACCGAATGGAACGGAGGGATCATTAGATTGACCACCTGGTGTTGATTCGGAGATGGACGATTGTGAGGAAGAGGATGATGATGTTGATTTTGGTGATGTCGGAATATTTTTCGAGTCACCTCCAGCATACGCCAACATCCCTTCCCATCCTCCTCCTCCTGTCCCATCACCTTCCAATGATTCCCTTCTCCTCCGCCTACTTTCCTCTCTTCTCCTTTCCTCTAGATCCTCATTCGTTTCCGTCCAAACGACTTTTTTAACACCAAGATCAACCATCATCTGAACACATCTCCAACATGGTTTAGCTGTTAGACCTTCTTCCCATCGGTTGAATCGACCGACGTAAAGGGTCGAACCGGAAACCAAAGAAAGTGAGGTCGAGGTGTGCTTTCGAGTCCGAGTACCTTTTCGAGGATAGGAGAACATTGCTGAAGGTGACGTCAAATGAGTTGATGATGATGATGATGATGATGGAATTGACGATGAATAAGAAGAAGGATAGGATGATGAGGATGATGATGAATGAGATGAGGTAAGAGAGGGAAATTCGTTGGATTCCCCTTGGAGAGAGGATGTGGACATGAGGGGATTAGAACGTATCAAGGAAGAAGTATCATCAGTTTGACGATGATGAGGAGTTGGTGAAGGAATGGAATAAGGAGGTAAGCGAGATATAGAGGTACGAGCGGTATGGTGAAGGCAAGAACGTAAAGCAGAAGCTTCAGCGTGCAATGAAAGAGGGAGGATGGAACGTTGACGTTGGATGAGAGTGGAATTGGATGAAGAATTACTTGGACTTGAGGGCAGTCGATGTGGAGATGTGTCATCGATGGAAGGGTTAAAGATGCGAAAGGGGATGAAGGGGGGATTCAAAGAAAAGGGTCAATCGGCTGTCGAGACAAGGGGGCGGGATCCGTCTTGGCCTCTGATGCAAAGAAGAAAGAAAGAAAGAAAGAAAAAAGTTAACGGACCGAATGACAGCATTCCTACCTCTACCGATCACCTTGCCATTCTTCACTACGACCGAACCTAGACGAAACGCCATCTTGGATTGAGAGGCTTCATCGAGACATGCCTCTAGAAAGCGAAGGTGTTTTTTGCGAGGATTCGACATGGGATTAAACGGCAAAGAGATGATGATAACCAGTTGGGTCCGATGGAATCTGGCAGAAGGTGGAGGGAGAGGGCAGACGACTTGATGAGGATGGGGATCAACTCTGGAGTGATGGACGACTGAAGAGTGACTTGATTCGAAATGACGAGGCAGGACAGAAGAGGAAAAAGAAAGAGAAGAAAAAGAAAGAAAGAAAAATCTCATGTCGATAGGCAAGCGATCTGGGAAGAGTGAGGTCGATATCAAAGTCGGGGATGTTGATTGGTGTGATTAGTCGTCGAGAGAAAGGAGAAGAAAATGAGACAAACAGAGTGATGAGGACGTTTGCTCTCAACCATCTCATCGTCATCATCATCCTTATCCTTGCACTCACTCGACTCGACAACACTACCCATTAACACTACCCACTAAAACTACCCAATTCTATCTCGGATTCACCGCGAATCGACATCGTTTCCATCTTGAGCGAAAGCTAGCCGACAATGTCAGAGCGAAAGGTACCTCGCCCTCGTTTGAGAGGTCAGCCATTGCTCTACTCCCTCTCTGCTTTCGCTTCACTGGGGGTCTTTTTGTTCGGTTAGTATCTCGTACCCTCAACCAACAAATCAGGACAACGCGTTAATATATCCTCCTCTCGCTTCGTGCTCCCTGCCTCCCTTGGCCTTTTCATGTCTTCGCCCTCTCTCTTCCGTTTGTACGACCGATAGGGTGAGTCATCTCTCAACGTCTAGCCCTCAAGTCACAACATACAACCTGAAATTGATTTCCTTGTTCAAAACAACCCTCAGTTATGACCAAGGGTAAGACTCAAGCCCCATCCACCAATCCATCTTCTCGGCCTCAAGCGGTCCGAGACTCGAATGACCCCATTCACATCTCTCCTTGAGTGCTCACCATCAACATCCTTCCTCGTTTCAATCATCGTCATCTTTAGCGTCATGTCCGGAATCATCACTGGTCCCTACTTTCAGTGTACGTATCATCTCAAACATCCTTATTCGATCGCTATCCATCGACCACTCAACCGACTGGCTTGGATCTCTCAAACCCGTTCGTCGATGTCCTGACTACCATCGCTTGATTCTTAGCCTACTTTGACAACCCTGATTCCGTCAAGATTGGTACAATGGTTTCTGTCCTCGAAATCGTGAATCCCTTTCCACCCCAAGCTGCCTAATATCGGTTTCACCCACACACTTTCTCTCTTTCTCGCTCACTCACTCTCGTTTATCGATTGGGTAATCTCAAGGGCGCATTCGTCACATCTCTGCTCGCTGCTCCACTAGCGGATAAGAAGGGTCGGACGTTTACCATCTTCGTTGGATCTTGTATTTGTGAGTTCGATCTCTCAATCGTGACAGTCTATGACTACGTTGACTCAAACACGACTTGTGCATGTACCTCGGTAGTCGTTATTGGTGGAGCTCTTCAAACATTCACCGTTGGATTCAAATCCATGGTCTTTGGTCGAATCATCAGTGGTCTTGGCGTCGGTTTCCTCTCGATGATCGTCCCCGTGTAAGTCTTGATTCTATATTTTTTGAGTCTATAATTTCGCAATGACCACGAACACTTGTGTTGTTTACCGGAAACTCAACCACGGCGGGAATCACCTGCTGTCTCGTCGTCTCTGCAGATACCAATCTGAGGTCTCGCCCGCTCATAATCGAGGTCTCCTCGGTTGCGTCGAGTTTACGGGCAACGTCTTTGGATATATGGTTTCCATCTGGGCTGATTATGCTAGTTCTTTCATCGTACGTGTGAACCGATTTTGAATCATCCAATCTCATCTTCTTCTCGCCACCCATCCATCGTACTGAACTAGCCCATCACTCCCTCTCTCTCTCTCTCCCTCTCTCTCTCTCTCTCTCTCTCTCTCTCTCTCT
>BCKM01000021.1:99558-153806 GCA_039545415.1 Udeniomyces megalosporus | reverse complement strand
CCTACCCTTCCTTTCCTTTTCTTTCCTTTAGTTCTCTTTCCTTTTCTTTCGTTTCGTTTTCTTTTTTTTTTTCTCTCTCCCTCTCTCTCTCTTTCCTCCTCTTCTTCCGCGCTTTTTCCTTCAGTTGAATCGATAGATTCGATTCGAACCCGAATGAAATGAAGAATTCTTTCCCCCTCCCCCTCCCTCCCATCTTATCCTTCTTCTTCTTCTTCTTCTTCTTCTTCTTCTTCTTCTTCTTCTTCTTACTCACGTCTGTATGTATCGCCCAAATGAAGAAAAAGAATGGATCTTCCAGCTCTTTCATGTTTTTGTCCTTCTCTTTCGAAGCAGTTTGGGAACGTTGAATGAATGAATGGATGAAAGATGTGAATGGGGGGGTAAAAAATAGAATGTGCCAACTAGGGACTAACAAGGGAAGGGGAAAAGAGAAAAGAGGAGAGAAAAAAAACAATGAAGTTCATACAACACGTTAAGCAGAAAAAAAGGGAGCAAGGGAGAGTCATATGGATACAGTCAGTTGAAGAGAGGGATCCGATTTGGTGCAAGTAAGAGATGTGGCTTCGAGTCTGCGCAGGGACAAGAAGAGGAGGGAAAGAAAGGAAGGACGAGGTGAAGAGAGATGATAGGATGAAACAGTGGAACTGGGGATGGAAAAGGTGACAATGGGCAGAGAGGGAGAGAAAAGAGAAAAGGCAAGAAAAGCAGAAACAAGCAGACAGAGATATCTATCATCGTCACACAATCAAGACTTGGCGTGTTCTTTCCCTTCCTCAGCAGTATGACCCTCTGGCTTCCCATCGCTCGTCATTCTCGGTCCCAATGGTAACAATGACGACGATGATGGATCCAGAGGAACGATCTGATTACTTACTTCTTCCCTCCCATCAGGCCACCATCTTCCACCCCCTCTCACATCCTCCAAACTTCCACCTCTCTTGAGTCTTAGTGAGATCCTCCTCACGCTCTCTGTTGGAACTTGAATATTGGCTAATGACACTCTTCGAGCGGCTCGCGTCGAGGCCCATGCTTGGGGTTCTTCGTCTGAAGGATGATGAAGAGGTGAAACGGTAGTGATGTTAGGTTCATCGTCGTCGACGGAGATGGTATTGTTGTTCAAAGCTGTAGTGAGGTTTGACGAGTTGATGGTACCTGGGAGGGCCGTCGTTGATAAAAGTATTGTTCTCGACGACGATGCACTTTGGAAGAGGGGTCGATGAGGTGAAGTGGGCGAAGGAGGTGAATTGGATCTTCTTCGATAATCTTGTTGATTTGGTGATGAGAGTGGTCGACGATTCGTTGGCGTCGTTGGACCAAGTGGGACGTTTTGATTCATAGGAGGAGTCTTGAGAGATGCAGGCCAAAAGGCGCCTTCGTTGTCATCGAGTGAAGCTCCTTCGATAGAGGAGTTGAATGAGATCGAGAGACCGTCAGGTGGATCACCCTCTGAATTCGGATGACGGTGCAAAACCTTACCAGAAGATGAAGGTAGAGAGGGTACGGAAAGTAGATTTCTTGATAGATCGGAAGAAGGGAGGTATCGGTGAGAGTGAGAGAACGAAGGCACAGGAACACCGAGATGATGAGAGGCTGGCAGAGATCCTCCGTGAGGCAAAAGACCGATATCCTCGTCGTCATCGACGCTCTCGTCCTCTGAGTCGGCGTTACGGTCGTCTTTAGGAGGTTCGGCTCCTGTACAACTATCATTGTCGGTCTCGTTGATCTGTTCTTCGGGAGCGGAGCGGAAGGAGGTCATGCTCGATTGACGGGATGGCGTTCTATGATGATGATGGGCGTGATGTCGATGCGAGCTTGATGTCTTGCTTGTCGTGGGAACATTGATGGCGGATGTCCGTTGGGTGTTGCTCGAAATCATCTCGCTGCCCTCGAAACCACGCTCATGATCGGCTTCGTCGTTCGTAGCAGTAGCGCGACTAGGGGGGGATGAGATGATACGATGAGCAGGCGGGGTATTATGCATGGTAATCTCGAGATCAGGGATGATTGGGTCCGGAGCAGAGCCGTTTCGGAATCGTGGAATTGAGGGCTTGCCGTTGAGGGAACTGGCAGCAGCTTGATGGGCACTATCGACGAGAACAAAGAATTTACTGACGATCAGTCTCGATTGAATAGAGGAGAAAGATCTTGCAGACGATCCTGGTACGCACATGTGCTTTAGGTACTTCCATGCTTCGGCCTCAACCTTCAAGTCATGTTCCAACACTTCGAGGTAGCACCTCAGCCTCGCAAGCTCCATCCTGAGTAGTCGAACTCGCTTTGCCAATGATGGAACGGCAAGTTGAATCCGGTCCCGGGTCGATCGCTGGAAAGGGGCGAGGATGGCGAGGTTACGAGCGGCACGAAGTTCAGTCTCCAGATGGGATTCGGTAGCGGTAATCTTGGGTCGAAGAGAGTCGACCTTGAGCTGTCCAACGAAAGACGGTCACGTGAGTCCCTCCCATCTTGGCGCATCAAAAGCTGACCCAGGCCGCGATCGTTCACGTACCTTAATGGCCTCTGTTCTGGAAGCATGGTGTGTCCCTGCTCCGACACCAACCATGTTGATCGAAGACCTCGATACCATCGCCGTCTTATCGAACGAACCCCTCGTATCAGCAGCAGCAGCGAGACTCGAGGTAGTATCCATGCTCGCTGCTCTCGCTCTCGCCGCACCGACCACACTCAACCCCTTCGGTTCTGTACTATGTTGTTGCTGCTGGTGTTGAGTGAGTCCGCCAGAGCTTGAGAGTAGCCTCGCGGCTCCTCCTCTGCCTGCTGCTAGCTCAGCTTTTATCTCCATGAAAGCAGTTTCGAGTTGCTCGCCTCCTTCTTGAGCATTGGGAAGAGTGGGCTCGAGATCGACGACCTCTGGAGGACGCGAGTGCGAACGGAGTCGCGGAGTAAAGAGAGGGGTCTTCGGCGGATCGGTTGGGGGAAGAGATGACGTGTCTGCAGTGGGGATGCTGGTTCGGGGCGTGGACGGTTGAGAGGAGAAGGTGAATGGCGAGCCGGCAGAGTCGTTGAAGATGTCCGAAGGAGTAGAAGGCAGGTGGCCTAGTTGGACGGGATTGGACCCAAGTGAAGAATAAGATTGATGATCAGTCACGAGGGGAGCGGTGCCAACTGAACGGCGATCTCGAACAGAGGCTAAAAACTCACCTGATGAAACGCTAAACGCTCCTGCAGACGAACCCGAGAGATTCCTTTTTCCTCCTGCTCCGAGGCTTGCGTCTTCGGCTCTCAAGGCCTTGACATGCGATGCTGCTGCTGCCGCTCCCGCCAACTGAGCTTGACCCCCCGTCATGCCCATCCCTCTCATCCTGACTCCAGCCGATTTGAATGTCGCCGCGTAGTTGATCCGGGCGATCCACTGGTTCATTTCAATCTCATCGGAGGCTTGGAGAAGGTACTGACGGCCGTGCGGCATGATAAATCTGAAGGCGTGTGGATACTGTACCGTTGTGGTGTGATGTCATCAGTCTCGGATTCATATGCCACATCCTGAGGTGACAAGAAAAGCGATCATCAGGAGACTGACCTTTGTATAACTCGCATCGACCACAGCAATCGAGTCCTTCACTGACAGCACCTCATCCGGCTTGAAGCTCGCAAGTTTCGGCAATAGAACTCGGCCTTTCCCCATCGATGTCTTGTTGTTCTCTTTGCCTCTTGCTTCATCAGCGGCCGCTGCCTTCGAGGTGAGGATAAGAGCCCAGTGCGGGTCCTTGAAGAAAAGGAGCTGGGAACCAGTGAGGATGACGCTCCATTCCTTCCATTTCCGATTGGTGGCCTTACGACCGCCATCGCCGAGGTCTTCTAAGAGTGTGAGGCGTGGGAGAGCGAAGATTAGCGGATCTGGATACGGCGTAACGAACAATGACTCAGTCTTGCGTACCTTTCCTCGAGAGTAAACCGTACTTAGTCAGCTTCAAGGTAAGCGGTTTCTCCTCCAACCCGCCAGTGTCCGTCGAGCTCCTTGTAACGCCCAACACACCGAACCCGCCAAGTGACGACCCGTTCGAAGTAGACGCTGACAGGCCGGTGACTCCACCATCCCCAGGACTGGACTTGCCTGCTGCCGATCCTTTTCTGGAAGAACTACTACCACTCATGCTAATTCCTCCTCCAGCGACTTCGCCTACTCCTCCGCCGACCAGTCCGATTCCCGCTCCGCCCGACCCACCACTAGCATGCGCTCCGCTCGTCGCAATCTCAATCATGTCCGCTGCCGCAAATGCCAGATGCAATTCGTTGACATCGAAACCTCTCCTTCCCATCCCATGATATCCGAATGGACTTCCTTCCAACGGAATCTGTCCGACGACATCCGCTCTCAGTGTGTTGATAAGGCCTTGAGAGATGAGGTAATACACATCGACTTTGTTGGACCTGGAGGCGGAGGTAGTGGTAGCCAAAGACGATGATGGGTTGGACTCAGGAAGGAGTCCTCGATGGCCATTGACGTCAGTTTCGTCCTCAATGAAGACGAATGGGGTGAAGGTGATGTTGTCGAAAAACGTCTATCTCATGAACAAAGTGATTTGACGACGACACGATAGAGATCAAGGAGATAAAAATGGTCAACCTAGAGACTGAGCAGACCGTTGGACTGAAGCAGACGTGATGTCGATCTAGAGAGCAAAGACTCACATCTAGGACCTCTGAACTGACACCATCGAGCCGAGTGTTCTTGACATAATCGGCCTTTGACATCTTGTTCTTATTGCTCTTGTTGAAGGCGTCGGTATGGAGCATGATGAGGGAGAAGGCCAGGACGTAAGGATGATCTGAGTCCCATACGCCGGAAAGGAAGGACGATGATGAGTAAAACCTCGTCAACCCAGTAGCCATTGATGTGTAAGAGAAGACCCATTTCTTCACTCACCAGGATTCGTGAACAATCCAGGGTTACAGTCGATGTATTGTCGCGCGAAAGATTCCATGACCCGATCAATCTGCTGGGTCTCCCTTGGAAGGGCAACGTCCATGAGGAGTCGACGTAGTGCGACGTCGAGAGGAGTACCAGCGAAGTCGAACTGAGCCATATATGCTTGAAGGGCTGATACGTGAAAGGCATCACCGCTAGCATTTGTGATCGTCGATCAAATGAACGTGGTGCAGAGATACCAGGTTAGTCATTGGGCAGACGAATACGGGACACAGAGCATGGGAATCAAGATCGAAAGACATACCTCGTCGCAAGGACGTTCGCAATCTCATACCTCGGTACTACTTCCTTCAGTCTTCCCAACCAAAACTCTGGAGTTTCTTCCTCTTCTCTCACTGGAATCTCCGAGCCCTTTCTCCCTCCTCCGATGGCCGCACCGGTTTCTGAGTTTCCAGCAACCGAAGAGCCCGCTGTCGAATCCCTCCTCGATCTCGAGCTAGATGATCCGAAGCCTGGAGATGATGACGATTGGGCGCTCTGACTGATCGCTCGGATGCTACTACTCGAACTCGATCGAGAAGAAATCGGTCTCGTCATCGTTGTCGATTGATGATTTGGTGATCCAAAGAATGACCCCAAACCACCGGCACTACCGGTCGATTCCTTCCTGGATGCTACATGAGATCCTGCAGCGGCGAGAGAAGGTGAAAGTCTTGGTGAATTCATCGTTGTCGTTGACGGTGATGAATACGACGATGAAAAGTATTTGAAAGATGAAGATGGAGTGGACGAGGTGAAGAGATTGGATGACAACCTTCGAATGGACAGCGGTCGGGATCGTTTCGAAGGGGAATTTGCTGACGGGGATGTCGATGGGGATGATAGCAGGAGATGGGATGAGGACGGGGAATTTGGTCGGTTGAGGTTGTGTAAAAGATTATCAGCAGGTAGAGGGGGAGAGGTCGCTGATCTGGGTCTTCTGAAGGTCGAGTTCCTCGATACACCTGCTCCCCCGCCTCCATTCGCTGCCCACGATGGAGTCGGTACGACCAAGCTCGAAGATGATCCGTTCGCGCTGTTTTCGCTTCCTTTTCCGTTACCTCCCGGAGTCGATGGTTTGAGATTTTCCAACGAACCAAAGAGCCCAGCTCCACCGCCCTCTTTACCACTACTACCGCCTGGCGAAGAGCGACCGAGAAGAGTCGAACTGCTTCTTGCTCTTCCTCCAATAACAGGTCGACTACTGCTGTTGCAACTGCTACTGCTACTGCTGATCGCGCTACTTGGACCATCTCCGCTACTGCCAAAGACCGAATCCCTGATCCTCGACCCGATTGTTCCGCTACTAGAATTCGACCTCATTGGGAAAAGAGAGGGTCGCTTGTTAGGCGATTTACCATTCGCAGATGAGGACGTCGAAGACGACGTAGCGTTTGAACCGAATCCAACCATGGGTACACTTGAACCGAGGTTGCTGAGCAAGCCAAAGTCGTTGTTGGAAGACGTGGGATGAGTGCCGGTGGTGAAGGTCGAGAGAAGAGAGGAGGAACGTGATCTGATCGATGACGAGAGCGTGGACTGAGTTTCTAGGACACGTTTGGCTGTTGAAGGCGAATAGGCGTTCGTCGACCCGAGCGAAGTGGAGGAAGAAGAAGTAGGAGGAGGAGGGGGAAGAGAAAAGGTTGAAGCCGATGATGAACCTGGCGTGTCCCATGATGAAGGAGGCAATGGTGGAATTGGTGATTCCGAGAGTGGGATCAGTGATCTTCCGGACGTCACATGAGTGGGCGAGGACAATGGAGGGATCAGGATAGAGGATCTTGGTGATCTGCTGGTAATGCTTCCTTCCCCTGGGCCGGGAGAAGTCGAGGGGACCCCTGCACCCCGTGTGGGGGAACGAGCAAATGGGGAATGATGATTCGAGGAACCGGATGAATGGATCGATCTACTCTGATGATGGGTGTTCCCGAGCAATCCAAGACCGACGAGACTTGTATCTTCGACAAGACTCGTGCCTCTCCTTCTACCTCTCGCTGTAGGGCCGCCCAACTCCCCCTTTATCCGAGTACTCTGCCCGTCCACTCCCATTGGGACCTGATCGTCCCTGTCACCAAAGTTGCCATCTCTCGGACTATCCATCAAAATCTCCTCCTCTCCGTACATCCTTCCTTGCGGACCTTCTCCTATCGAGAATCTTGAGCTGTCGAAATCGAACGAGGGCAGTGACGACATTATTCCGACCTGTCTCTTCTCGGTCACCGCAGACGAAAGTGAAGGAATGATGGGTGAGGACGATACTGATGATGCTGTGGTAGGCGTTGGTGGTGAAGATGAAGACTGGATCTGATCTGATTTGACTCTCCGTCCCCATAGAGTAAGCCTCTTTGCACCATTCCTTCCTTTTGAAACTTGACCTCCATTCATCAAAGTCGCTTGACCAAGCAAATCGCTCCCGGCGTCATCCTTTCCCAATCGTCTCGACGGTAGATTCGGTACGGGCTCAGTATCTGCAGTTATCTTCTTTCCGGAGCCTCGTCTCGAACGATCTCTGTCCTCATTTCCCAAGATTCCAGCCGAAGCGGTCCTCTTGACTCTCGACCTCCAATCAGTCGCAACGTTCGATTTTTTGCCGATCGAAGTTGATCTGATTGGATGGGCAGCGGCAGGATGAACTGGACTTGAATAGGATGATGATGAAGAAGAAGAAGAAGTGGCGGTGATGACGAGAGCAGTCGGTGTTGAACCATCAGACGATGAGTGAGGAACAGTTGGACGGATAGGATGATCGGTTGGGACGGCTGACGAAGAACGGGTACGTTGTAAAGATGGTGGAGAAGTAGGTATTGACGACAATGGGCTTTGTGTGGGGGGTGAAGAGGGTTCGACGGAATGATGGGATGATGAGCCGGATGGCTGAATGAATCTGAAAGATGGAGGTGCGGCCATCGGTGGACTGGAGGGGAATTTGCTTAAAACTACCGGTTGCACGGCGACTGATGACGGTGGTGATGAGAATGAGGACGCTAAATGTGGCTGTGGCGATGCAGGTAGCGAGGGAAGCGGTTCGACTGAAGGAATTAACGATGAAGCGACAAAGCCGTGTCCCAGCGAAGCTTGGGATGCCTTGCGAGAGAGTTTTGAGGATGAACTCGACTCCACATTAGCTGTCGAAGAGGGAGGCGAGCTTGTCGACGGCAGGTGATCTGGGTTTCGATCGGATTCGTCAAGACCAGAAGAACTTGGGGTAGGAGTATCAACAGATGATTGGTCCGTTGGACTCGTGGGTTCATCATCGTCAGGGCCTATCCCAACAGCCATAGGACTGCTCGGAGTGACAACGATACTCGCTCCTCTCGCTGGACCCTGCTCCACCTTGGCTGCTGTGATCGTTCCATCCCGGCGATCACTTGGTGTTTCATCCATTGCTTCCGACCCAGTTCGCCCTCCAGAGGTTGTCTCTGCCTCTGATTGATGCTGTCGATGCTCGAGAAAGTCCATTGACAAACTAAGTCTCCTCGTGGCTTTCTTGAAAAAACTTGAGCCACCTCCTCCCGACCCTCCCTTTTTGCTAGTAGAGCTTGTGCTGGGAGTCATACCGACCGCTGAGGGTTCCGCCTGAAGGAGTTGGGAAGTTGGCAAGAACGACAAGGTGGATCTTCCCTTTCCCTTTTCTTCAGCCGAATAACGTCGAGCCTGATCTATCGATCTGGCTCTTCGCCGCCCGGTGACGTCTTTCGCGAGCGGCGGTGGTGAAAGCACCTCCGCAGATGATGAACCGACGATCATGTCGGAAGGAGGGTTGAGGGGGAGAGGCAGTTGGTTTGGATGAGGGTGCGGAGCGAATGCGATCGAAGTTGAAGGGTTTTGCTGTTGATGGTTTCGACGAATCATTGGGAGGAAAGTCGTCGTCGTTGTAGTTACGACTGGAAGATCAGAAGGATCACATGAATCAGATCACGTACAAAACCGTCAGTCTCTCGTCTACCAGGGTCTCGGTTGTTGATGGGAATATAACGTGACACCGACCGGTTTCTTGCACAAATCCACCCACGAATCCGCCGCTCGTTGAACGCCTTGATTCATCTCCACTGCCCGAGCTGCGGTGATTTCCAGAATGCTGATGGTGTTGCTGCGATCGAGCACCGCTTACAACGACTGAGCTTTCCTCTGATGGGTGGGGCGGTGGGCCTCCATACTCGCCGATGGATCCGGGAGCAGTGGATCTACTAGGATTCGATCCGAGCGATGAGGAGTTGCCTAGTTTAGGGACGAGAAGAGGAGACGGCAGAGGTGAGGCAGCGTGGCCACCTCCTTTCCTCTTCCCCCCTGTTTGCTTCGTTGAAGAGCCAGCTTCCTTCCTGATACCTCCGGTTGACGATGATGACGTGTATGAGGACTCGGTCTCATACGGACGAGATGAGGCTCTAGAAGGGATGAGGGACGGAGCGAGGAGTGAAGGGTTCGTAGGAAGGGGAGCGAGCGATGTTGACTGCTCCGGTTCGAATTCGTCCTCGAGGTCCTGGTTCTGCTGGTGATGGTTCTTGGAGTTTGCCGATGACGTGTTATTGGTGAGGAAGGAAAAGAGACCCATCGCAAAGGATGAAAGGTAGCGAGGAGTCGTCGGATCAGACAAGGGCCAAAGGTTGGTGGATGCTTCGGGGGCCTTCCCTCTTGAAGGGAGCTGGTCTGATCGCCCAGCTCGGATCACCCCGAAGCGTCACTCACTCGATTACGACTGATCTTGCATGAAGCAACACGATCCAGCTCATCTTCATACTGTGATACTGGACAAAGATCGAGGGGAAGCGTATCCGAGTGAGATCTCTCTAATCGGTTTCTCCGCTCCGGCGTGTTGGTTTGAGCTCCGGTGACAAGTTGCTTTAGTCCACACACGAACAGTGATCAAGGCTACAACTTATTTCCCGTCCGCGGCATTTTCTCTGACCCGTCAGTAGCGCAAGTTGCTCAAACAAGGCCTGATAAGTGTTTTGTAGGAGCAAAACGCCTGGTGACCAATATCGATGTGATTCTCTTTGTTTTTCCCTCTCTTCCTCTCTCTCTCACCTCCATCCCACTGCCTCCTTCCTCGGTCACCTACATCTCTATCCTACTCCTTAGCCCGTCCCTCCTCATTCTGTAACCCTCATGGCGTCTTCAGCTGCCAGACCCATCGCTCGTTCACCCAATTCTACCCCGAGAGGAAGAAGTGAGAACCTGCCCCTCTCCAACTCTCTCGCTCGTCGAAACGATCACCCTCCTTTGCACGAAGGGCAGCAACAGCAAGTCAGCGGTGGCGGTGTAGCCAGTAGTCTGGATATTCTGTTCAGCTGTGAGTCGATAAGAAGCAAAGAACACAGAAGTGATAGCGAAGCGCCAGAAGGCTGACGTTCCTCTCTCCCTCCTTCCCTTCCTTCCTCCTTCTACTTGATCGGACGTAACAGACTCGAGATCCCAGTTGTTCTATGGATCAAATCTGTAAGATTTCTGTCCTCAATTACAACAATTCACGATGACACCGCCCAATCAGGACACTCTCGTTCCCACTTGCTGCGCAGTCGGCCTCCCTCACCTTTCTCTTATCTTTTACAAACGATCTCACCTTTCTCCCTCCCTCTCCTCTTTTATCTCCCTTAGGCCCTCTTCCCCCTCCTTTCTTCGATATCAGCACGACCCTGAGCGAGGTGATTATGATGACACCGATGCCGACGATTACGATTCTTACGACGATGAAGAAGACGACGAAGGGACCTCTTTCATCGACTCTGATGGCAATCGAAGGGCTGGTGGAAGTCGTGGTGATGGAGAACACACCAATCAAAGAGATTCTGGAATCACCGGGGAATGGAGCGACGGAGGAAGTCTTGCGGATGGGCCCGATGAAGATGAAGGAGGAGATGAAGGAGGTGGAAGGTCGAGGAGGAGACCACTCCCTGCATCTGGTCCATTCAGGATTGGCGGCTCTGGGAATCAGCCTATGAACGATCAAGGAAATAATCCCAACGATGATGCACTCCGGACGCCTGTGCCCAACCTGGGCGGGAGCAAGGGTTCGACTTCTAGGGGAGGAGACGGCGATGGCACCAGCATTGGCTATGGGTTCCCATCGAGCTCTTCGACATCAACAGAATCCCGTATACCCAAAGCAACCTCGCCTAATGAGAACATAAGCTCTCCTCTTACCGGCCCGGAGGGGTCTCTTCTCTCCCCCTCCGGGGTTGGCCCTACCCCGGATCTTAACGGACCTCGATCGATCCTCTCTCCCTCTACCTCGGCACCTCAATCACCTGCAAACACACCTCATCGATTCTCTTCTCATCTGACTCCACTCAGTGAAATTGCACCCCTTCTTTCCCCTACATCACCTTCTTCCCAACAAAATAATCCACATAAAGCCTTTGCTTCTGCTTCTGCCGAGTACAACTCTCGTCGAAGACTCTCAACAATCTCTTATGCATCAACCACCAACACTTTCTCCTCTCCGCACAAGATTCCCGGTGGTCGGATGGCATCGATCAGTACGGTGAATGGAAACTCAATCGCAGCTCGAAGAAGAGCCAGCCGTGCGAGTTTTGATCAGCTCAGTCATAGAGGGAGTCAATTGACCCTGGGCAGGAAATCAACGAGGAGTAGGGTGTCGAGACTTGATGATGGACCTGGAGCAGATCCTCACGGGATGGGTGGTTTGGGAAATTCAACTTACGGCCAAACTGTTAGTGGACGATGTCCGAGAGCCGTCGCGAGAGTTGGATACTCATCCCGGTTCACTGAGCTCCTACCAACCTCTATCTATCCCTATTCTTCATTTCCATCGCAGCTGTTCAACACGATCGCTGTCCTACTGGGCGTCGGACTGCTCTCAGAACCTTTGGCCATCTACTACGCAGGCTGGGTCCTAGGATCTATCTTGCTCCTTTTCTTCGCTCTTCTCACAAACTATACGTTCGTACTCCATCGTGTCTCTTCTCGGGATTTTTTGTTGAGCACGCCGTAGTCGGTTGGTCACAACGCTAAACCCCCGCCTGTTTCGCCCTTGATTGTTGTGACAGAGCAAAGAAGCTCGCCCGAATCATCCACTCTGATCCATCACTTCGGTCATATTCTGACTGTGCGCGAAAAGCGTTCGGGAGTCGAGGTCTGGTCGTTGTCAATTGCCTGTTAGTAAAATTGCTCACAGTATATGAATGTATCCTTCCGGCCGAGACTAACGAATTCAGCTGTCTCCCTCATTACTTCCCTGGGACTCATCATAGATTCTGCATGGAACTCTTCAGTCTTAGTGTCGCTCTTGTGATCCTCTTTGGGGACACCCTCGCTGCCGTCCTCCCACTCCTTACACCCAACGAATACAAACTTCTCGGTTTCTTCATCATCCTTCCAACCGTCTTCTTGCCACTTCGACTTCTCTCTCTGACGTCTCTCATCTCAGTCCTCTCGACTCTCATCCTGATCCTCTCTATCGTTACAGACTCGTTCTTGAAAACGACCGCACCGGGTTCAATTCGAGATCCGATGCCAACTTCTTGGGGCGTGGAGAATTGGGAGAAGGTTCCGTTGAGTTTCGGTTTGTTGATGAGTGGATTTGCGGGGCACGCAGTCTTGCCCAGCTTGGCCAGGGATATGGCCGAACCGGAACATTTCGATCGGATGGTCGATACGGCTTATGTGAGTTATTCTTTTCGTTATAGAATGGGCACATATGCTCACGTGACCTCTTCTTACTTCTTCTTCGCTGGTATTGTGAGGCAGGTTGTCGCTACGGTCATCTATTCTGTAATTGCCGCGATCGGATATCTCATGTTCGGATCCAACATCAGTGAAGAGGTCCGGCCATGCTTGCTCCATCCATCCCCTTGTATCTTGTCCCATCGACTGATCGCCCTGAATCCATCACGGCTATCAACCTTTCCAACCGCGACTGTCGATACTTCATCTCATTTTACCATATAGATCACGAAAAACCTCATCTCGACTCCTGGATTCCCGGCTTGGCTCAATCAGCTTGCGCTTTGGATGATCGTGCTTTCGCCAGTCTCAAAGTTTGCTCTGAGTACTCGACCCGTAAGTTCACGCTCCATCTCTCTCTTCTCTGCGAAGTTCCACGGACTGCCATGTCAATCAAGCGACTCTAACATGTTCCTCATCAATCAGCTCAACCTGACCTTGGAGACCTTACTATCCCTTGATCCCTCGCCACCCCCACCTCCCCGACCCGTCGACCCAAACGCGTCGACCTTTTCCCGTCTATCCCAAGCGATTCCACCACTTCCAAAACCCTCACCCCGTCTCTTCCTCCTCCCGCTTGAAAGGACCCTCCTCACCGCTACTTGCGTTACCGTCGCCGTGTTGTTACCTTCGTTCGCGAGGGTTATGGCGTTTTTGGGAAGTTTCAGTTCGTTTTTGATCTGTGCGATCGTACCGATGCTAGCTTATGGACAGTTGATGCCGGTTGCGGGAGGACAAAGAGGCGGGAAGACGAGCCCAGGTCGAGCAGAGGACGAATCTCTCCTACCAGCACCTTCTTCAATTGATGTACGCGGCCCAGTTAGTAGCTACGGCTCACTGCATCGCAACGACAACGAAGGCCAGAACTCGATCGCCGCTGTCGATCCAGCTGATCGGGCGGAAAAGAGTCGACCGACGGGGTGGGGGTCGTCCCTGATCGCAAGGGTTGGACTGTCGGGCTTGGATTGGGCTTTGTTGGCGGTCTGCGTGGTGATGATGGTCTGGGGGACGATGTACGCTTGTTTCCCAGAAACTGAATAGGAGGCTTGGGATTGAATAGAGAGATTTGCAGGTGTTACCATGTTGCTTTTATCTCCTACCTGCTGGTTGTTTTGCCTTCATTTCCCTACTCCGACCTATCAAACCTTTTCTTCTTCTTCTCTCAAACCAAAGTATCGATACTCCTACTCGTCTCTCACCCTTTCCTTCTGAAGATTCAACTTTCCTTGTCGTCGTGTCCCGTCTCGTGCACCTGCCTCTCATCCGTTCACTTTCACATTTTGTCCGAGGAAATCGTATGCGCGATGATCGTCCATCACCCCAACGTTCGTTTCTTGACGATCTGGTGTCTTGGTGCTGTCTGCTGAGCACTATACGAGAAAAATCTCATGCTTCGTGGATGGATTTGGCATTTTTGCAGAACATCCAACCGTTTCCAACTTTGAATTTCAAACATATTGTGCAGACTTCCTCTAGCCTGGGAAGAAGGAGATGGATAAAAGCAGAAAGGTTTGACTCGAACGACTGACTGATGCCGGGTTGGATGCCAGGATGGATGATGGATGATGTATGATCGAACCAATATCAAAGTCAAAATCAAAGTCAGACTCAATCATCAGAGCCGATTACGCCTCTCTATCTTGGTTTTCTCTTCGTTGACCGCTACGCTCCACCGCATTATCTCTCTCTCCACACAGTAACAAGCTATTCCAGTGACGATCCCTGGACTCATTGTCTTCACATCCCAGCCCCTCGTCACTATATGGTCAGACCTCGGCCTACCTTGGTCACTTCACTTCTTCAATCACCATCGTCAATCCCCGTGCCTACTACCACTGAAAACCTGAGACGATCCTCAAGAGTCAAGACTAGAACCGTCACTTCGATTACCTCTCGTCTTCTTCGATCAACTGCTCTTCTCGCTCTCGCTAGTTTGCCCACCTCATTTTCACCTACGATCAAGATCCCTATCAACAACACCGATAGCAATTTGAGCCTGTCTTCTCCTGTTTCATCGATCGCTAGATCTATCCATACCTCCTCCTCCTCCTCCTCCTCCTCCTCAGTAGATCACTCATCTTCTCCCACTATGACGACATTCTCACTCACACCCATCAATTCTGTCACTTCACTTCAAAACCTCCCAACTGAAGAAATCATTTCTCGGTATCGTCCTCATCTGACTACTTCAGCTTCGGTTTCCTCATCATCCGATGAGATCTCTCCCAACGCAGAACCGACAATCAATTCCGGAGAACGGAAGAAAGGGGGAGAAGAGGAGGAGGAGGAGGAAGACTGGATCCATTCCTTAGAGCTGGATACAATCTCGAAAATGACCGAGAATCTCCAGGAACCGATCAAGATTTTGGTCCTTTACGGATCGTTGAGGGAAAGGTCAGTGTTCTGTCTGAGCTTTCAAATGGGACGAGAAAAGATGGGGGGTTGGCCAGGGTCCCTCTCCTGAATATGTTTCCTTGGTGCCCTCTCCAACTTAAAACTCTAGGCTGACATCAATCCTCATCCCAAACCGTCTCGCTCTTTCATGTCTTTTGTCTTCCCTTCTTTAGATCGTTCTCTCGTCTGACATCATACGAAGCCGCCAGGATCTTTTCCCACATTGGTCCGAACGTTGACGTTCGAATCTTTGATCCCACTGGACTCCCCATGAAAGATGAAATTTCGGATAAACACCCTAAAGTGATGGAGTTGAGAATGTTGAGTGAATGGTCGGATGGTCATTTTTGGTGTTCTCCCGAACAACATGGTAAATGGACGATGATTTTATTTTATTTTTATTTTGGAATGATGTTGTAGAATAGACTTGCGCTGAATCAACTCCAATTTTTGATTTTTTTTAACGGCGATATAGGAACCCTGACGGCTGTCTTCAAAAATCAAAGTGAATCATCACCACTCCTCTCGCTTTGAAACCTCGCAAAAAAAAAAATCAAAAAAATCGACATAGTCCGTTTGGAACCTATTCCTTTACATGACTAACTAACATCTTCACCATTGTCGTTTTCACTATCATGATGACAATAATCATCATCGTTATCAGTCGATTGGATTCCACTATCTACCGGCTCGGTTCGTCCGACCCAAGGTAGAACTCTTGGGATCTGTCAGGTGAATGGTTAGTCATCCTCTTATTCCTTCTTTCCTTCGTTCGAGTCACCCGTCAAAACTGCCGCGTATGACTTGCCTTGTCTATTGACCTTTTTTTTTTTGACCTTTTTTTGTAAATCTATATTGTTTGTTTCCTGGGTGTGCGTGTGATCAGGTGGATCTCAATCATTCAATACCGTCAATCAATTACGTCAATTGGGACGTTGGATGAGGATGTGGACGATACCTAACCAATCTTGTAAGCCTCTCTGCAACCGCATGGACCACGTACACACCCACTCCCCCCCCCCTCCCCTGCAAAAAAAGAGACCCTTCGTCATTTTCCTGATCATTCTGCCATGATATGCAAACTTTCCTCAAAACAGCTATCCCTATGGCTTGGAAATGCTTCACGCCTTCTCCATCGAATCGAATGATGCCATCTTCGAATCGAGATCGTCTCGTCGACGTTTGCGAAGAACTTATGTGAATATCCACCCCCCCCCTCCCATCTCTTCTCACTTATCGTGTAACTGATGATTGAGTTCAATCTATCATTTTTCTCTTCAACTTCCACCTTCTCTTCCCCCTCCCTCGTATTTTCTCTCTTCTCACTCTTTTTTTTTCTTCTTCTTTTCTTCTTCACGTCCCCTTTATACTTCAAATAGTAAGACAACAATCCTTCTCCGTCCTCAAAAGGCTCTCTTGGACGATCGATTCTCCGAACGTAAAGAACGAGCTCAACATGGTCGACTTCGAACCCAAGCTGAGCAAGAGAAGGCGAAGAAGGATTAAAGAAGGGACGAATTTAGGTAGGTGAAGGAGGTATGAAGAGAAAAAAAAAAAGTTAAGGGTCGTTAAGTTAGATAGATGAGAGTTTTCGAATAGGTGGGCAGAGAGAGAGAGAGGGAGAGAGAAAAAGAGATTGAGGTCAAGAAAAAGAAAGAGTAGAGAAGGTCAAATATCCCTAGACAATCATCTGATTCGTCTAACATGAACGACGTCTGATAAGGCTACTACTAGCACTAATCATCGTTCCCTCCCTGTTTGAATTCGAGGGAGGACCAAGACGACGAGAATTGGAGGTTCTTGATCGTTGAGGAGACTGAAGTTGAATGGATGGAGATCGTGCTGAAGATGAAGTTGAGATGGATCGAGGAGAAGTTTGATTGATCCTGATGGGCGATTTACTTGATGTTGAGTGAGTTGAAATAGGTGAAGAAGAGGGATATCTAGTTGAGAAGTCAGACATCGGATGTCTGCTGGTAATCACAGGATGTGCAGGTGGTTGTATCGATGTCGAAACGGATGACGAGCTAGTCTGCATCTGAACTGGATTGATCGTTGAATTCCTAGAGATGGAGGTCGGTCGAGATCTCGAACATTGCGATACAGGCAGAGGTGAATCGACAGAGTGATGAGGGCCCGAAAGGAAAGGGATCTGATCGACAGGGCCTTCATCCGAAAGCGTAGGTGTATCTAGCTGGAGGACGGGAAAGGGTCCGAAGGTTGGTGGTATAGGTATCAGGATGAATGCCTGAGACGAGTTGAGAGGTGGTAGATGGGGGTAAAGATACCTCGGTGGGATGAAGGGTATCAAATATGGATGAGAGAACGGCAAAGGTATGGACATTGGGAGATGGGGATGGGGATGAGGGTGTACGTCCGAGTAGTAAGATGTAGCATCAGAAATCAGAGGGTGGTACAGCCCATCACGGGTCAGTGGAAGTCGTGATATAGAAGGAAGGGAAGGTGGTCTGTCCTCAGAAGCGTATAGGTTTTGCGGTTCGTCAAGTCCTGCCTGCCTATCAGTCACGACAAGAATCAAGCAACGGTACGAGACCAAAAAAAAGTGAGGGGTTTAACGCCGATGGAATGATATACGGTTTAGATATTTGATGCACTCAATATCGAATCTCATACCTGGTCATTTGCCTCAGTCTCGATGATGCCACATCCCCTCTTAGGTTTACCCCGTAGTCAGGGTGGGAAGGATCGCCGGCAGTACTTGAGCCTCCATCGATCAGATTCCACCATCCGTCTCGATCCAAGGCTACGTACCCCGAGCGACGTCGAGTTACTTGATTAGCAAGGGAAGGAAGAGTAGCTGTCGGATAAGATCCCGCTGGAGCTGTTGGTCTTGTAGTTGATCTTTGGGCCTCATGGTAGCGTGATCGAGATGGTCTACTGTCTGTTGGTCTGTGCGATGGATGTGAATAGGAATAGCTCGACATCGATCGTTGCTCGGTCTTGATTTGGATGCCCAGACGAGCGGCGCGTTTGGATATGTATAGTCGGATGAAGGATGGAAAACACGGTGCTTAAAGCATGAAAACCAGTGACAAGGAGCAGCTAGATGGCGAAGAAATCTCAGAGGCCTTTGTAATTAATATCGATAGGAACGAAAAGAGAGTGAAAGTTGATCTGGGCCTCATTCCTTCCGAACTAGAGAGCTCCAGAGGTGACATTCAGCGGAAGCAGAAGCGATATTGAGCCAGAGTAGAAGGGAGGTGGATGAGGAAAGGTGAGTAGCCTTCCCTTAGATGAGTAGCTTCCCTTCTGGGCGAGTCGTCAGATACGAAGAGACAGAGAAACTGCCATACCCGGTCAAGGAAGAGGAACTAAATGATAGATGGCGCCTAAGGGTCAGCCCTCCGTGCCTTTTTCGATGATGAGTTACGGATGTGCTACGATGATGGTCTGTGTCTGGTTAGCTCGTGAAGGGCTGGCTGATGGGTGTGGGCTACGAGCAAATTACAGAGGCTCTAAATGAAACTCAGCTCTCGGCGGACTCGAATTCGCGCGCTGGAGTGAACGAAGGGAAAACATGACGCTTACAATCTTCAGTTCCGATTTGGTCGCGAGTAGAAACGCAGTGAAAAACATTTGATGTACGATAGAGATATCTGATTAGAAGCGGATGGAGAGACGCGATACCGAAAATTTGGGAAAGAGGACACAAGAAATATACCTTATCAAGCTTTATGATCTCACCGTCTCAAAGGCATCAGAACACATGGAAATATCCTTCAGCGAGACCCGTCGATGTCCAATCGATACAAAAGAACCAAGGGGGTCGATTAGGTGTGTAGGATCTTACAGGTGACGGCGGCCAGAAATCAATTTCCAGAGCTTCCTCTCTTGCTTCGTCTCTTTCTTTCCTTTGTTTCTACTGTAATCTGTTCCAAATACTCATCATCTAGTCCCGTCCCAAGCGTCCTCTTCCTCTTTCTCTCTCTTTGCTTTTTTCTTTTTTGTTTCATCCTCCTCAATCTCCTCCTAATCTTTTTAGACCTGACCAGCGAACATCCTAGCGACTCCACCTCCTGCCGCTCCAGCCATTCCCTTCGCGAACTCGTCCACCTGAGCGAGCAGTAACAAACTGCTCAACCTACTCCCCTCGACTGGAACTTTGACCATTCTCTTGGCTTCGTCTTCGTTGACGCCTGATGAGATGAGTTGATCGAGTTTAGTCTTCTGTCGAGCGATGTCACGTGCGTTGAACGAGAGGGAATCGTTTTCTCTTCGGTAATCATCTAGGGCCTTTGAGGTTGATTCAAGAGTAGATGTGAGGGAAGTTGGAAGGAGGAGGTTTAGGGGGTTGTGGTTAGGTGCGAGAGTTGGGAGAGTTGGGCTGAAAGTGGTGGATGAAGTGTTGTTGGTAGATAGAGGAGGAAGAGAAAGAGTGGCGAGGAAAGCGTTGATGAGTGTTGAGTTGGTGATGGTTATAGGGAGCTCGACGAGGAGGTTGCTGAAAGTGAGCTTGTGGTCGATCAAACTTGAAGAAGACGCAAATGAGTTCAGGGTTTCTTTTGTCAGTCTTTCCAATCTAAATGGGGGAGAAAAATATCTCTGGGACTCGATCCAGATCGAAGGGGAAATCAAAACCAACCTCTGGGTGTCAAACTTGCCCTTAGCATAAGCGTCCGCAAAGGCAGGAGAGAATCGGAAAGCTCGAAGCGAAACGTTGCCCTGAGCGGACTTCGTAGGGTCTGTTCGAATCGCAAGTGGATGAGAAGAGAAAAGGAGGATGAACGAAGGAAAAGTCCATCGATCAGTTGGTTGATACAGAGCAGGATCGTGCTTTTGCCCATTACTGAAGAGTCGCGCCTCGAATCGGATTGTATTTCCCCCCTACCCGAGCCCATGTTCAACGAAGGAAAGGAAAACTCACCGTAAACGACGACAACACCCTTCCGTCCTCCAACCGTCTGGTAAAGACCCTGAGCATCGATCAGGTTTCCCTTGAAGAAGTTTCCCTTTGGGCTGCAAAGGTAAGCCCCCACAACGCTATCAACCGCGTTGATCTGCTTGAGAGATTTGATCATCTCTCCAGCATAAGCGGCATGAGTAGCTCTATGAGCGGCTCGCTCCTTCTCTTCATCGGCATTTCGGTCGGTCGGGGGAAGGGTTGGAAGAGGGAATGAATCGGAGATTTCTAGGGTGCCGTTGAGGTCGAGTCCGAGGAGTTGACCAGTAGAATCATGCTGTAGGGAATCGTTGGCGTGCTTGATGATTTTGATGACGACCTAGCGAAACGATCGGGTCGTTGCGATGTAAGACAAGCATAGAGGCGATGGCGCGTCCAAAGGAGGAAGGAGAGGAGAGGGAGAGTCGGATCAAGAGAGAAAAGATTGGACAAGCAGACGGAAAGATACGGAACGAGAAGGCAAGTTCAGACGAAATTTCGAGGTAAGGATCAACACATTGTCAAGGAAAATGGGTCAAGGTGTAAGAGGGAAGAGAAACGAGATTGAGTCAGTCCAGGCAGTCCTTTCCTTGGTAGCTTGGCTCCCGAGTCGACGTGAGCTCGACGACCGCATGACCTCATTGTGCCTCCCCACCCTCGAGGTATGTTCGAGCTTGTAGCATTCGAATACATCGACAACGCGGAACGCTTGAGCTGCCCTAGATCGAGGTCCAAAGTCCAAGAAGAGGCACGCCATCCTTCCAGCCCTTGTGAACCTGTCTTGTCCCTTCCCTACCGCCGTATGCTCGATTCGACTCGATAACCGAAGCTCGAACTCACCATGCCATCCATCTGGACGCCCTCAACCTCAACCTTGGCCTCAACGTCAAGTCCACTCTTCAGCTCGTTAGGAATGCTAGCTTCCTTGACTTTGTTGTCACCTCCAGTCTTCTCGTTGGCGTTGACGTTGGTGGAGGTGTTTGTTCTCGAAGGGGTGGGAGCGATGGGGGTTGGAAGAGAAGCTGCGAGAGCTGCGGCCATGGAGGGAGGAGCCATGATTGACGAAAGGTGAGGGAGGTAAGGGGTGGAGGGGAGGGAAGAGGGAAGCGGTGGTTTGGAAAAGAGGGAGGGACTTCAAAGTGAAGCTCTTATTTTTCTTTTCTTGTTTCTTCTTCCACAATCTCATTGGCTACAAGTTAGATGACAGACACACCGGGGGGAAATTTATACAAATCTGCCTCTCCCATCATACCCGCAACATCCAACAACTCGTCAAGGGAAAGCGACCTTCACTAGCTCCTTCTTGTTCACCTTTCCCATCGCGTTCCTCGGCACTCCACCTTCGTAGATTTTGACCTTTTGAGGCAACTTATAGGCTGCCAGCTGACCACGGAGCAGCTCTCTTAAAGCCTTCACTGATCCAGCTCCGCCTTGCTCGAGCGACTCTCGAGTTTCACTGGCAGTAGGACCAAGCACGATGACTGCACCCACAGCCTCTCCCCATTTCTCATCAGGAACCGCTAGAACGGCACAGTCGATGATGAGATTCGAATGGAGGTTGAGGAGAGCTCGTTCAATCTCAAGGGCGGAGATCTTTTCACCTCCAGACTGGGACGGGATGAAGCAACAGGCACGAATACCTCGTTAGCAAGCAATGAATGCACATTGAGCATCTGGGATCGAGATGAACTCACTTTGATGATATCGACGGAAGATCGACCCAACACCCTAAATCCACCCTCTTCTTCACTATCCTTGATACCGATGTCACCAGTCTGCCCAAACCAAGATAAACCATTCAACGAGACATCAGCTGACTGATGTATCCCAACTTGAAAGGAAAGCATCTCGAGATCCCCCTTAGAAATACAGACTCACCTTGAACCACCTTTCGCCTCCGCTCTCCACGACAAACTCCTTCTCAGTCGTGACTGGGTCTTCCCAGTATCCCTCAAAAATGTTTGGACCTCGAACTTGAATTTCACCTGATTGACCGATTTGATCGGATACGTCTTCGTTGGAAGATGAGATGAGTCTGACTTGGACCCCTGGCATGGGGTACCCGACGTGACCCTGTGAAACCGATCGAGAGACGTGAGTTTTGAGGATTGACAAGATTTCTTGGTCAGCTACGTGAGATTCTGTTGTCCAGTGGACAAAAGGAAGAAGAAGCAATCTTACATCGACTCGCGATCTCTCTTCGAGCCCACATGAAATGATCATTCCCGTCTCCGTCATTCCGTACCTCTCCAGCAGGACTCCTCCTCCAATCGATGCCCATTTGGCCTTCAAACTAGTCGGCAATGGTGCTGATCCTGAAACAAACAATCTAAACTTTGACAGCGCTTTAGAAGCTGAGTCTTGGTCGAAGGAAGGGGATGAATGAATGTCGATGAGACGAGAGTAAATTGTTGGCACGGCCATGAAGAGTGAGAGTTGAGGGAGAGTCGACGAAGTGAATCGGTTCCAGATCTGAAGATGAAGATGAAGATGAAGAAAAAAAAGAAGACATTGAAAGGTTCAATCGTGAGGACAAATGAGTTTGAGGTTCAGAGAAAGTGTCTGACTCACTCCTGGAGCATCAAACTTTGGCATGAATTCGCAAGTAGCACCGTTCCACAGTGAAGTTAAAAGCACGTTGACGACACCGCTGATGACGGTTGAAAACCAATGAGAAGAAGAAATAAGTTGGGTGAGATTCAAAATCGATGCGATGCCGGATCATCCGCTAAGGACATCTCGTTTCAACCACTCACTGGATGTGATGCATAGGCAACTGTCCAGTCAATCCAAGAGGTCAGCTCAGGTTGCCTCGAGTGCACATCTATGACGCGCGATGTTGTTTCCACACGTACCACATGCAAGATTCGATCCTCGCTTGACCAACCCCAAACCTCAGTCATACTCTTGCACTGAGACTCAAGTGCAGAGTGTTTCATTGGGACACCCTTAGGCTTGCCGGTTGATCCAGAGGTGAAGAGCATGAATGCATTCCGAGATGTGTCGAAAAAGGTGGAGGAGATTGTTGGAAGGGATGATGATGTTGAGGTAGGGAATTCAAGAGGGATAGGGATGACATGGGCGATCCTGAGAACGGGAATCATCGATACCATGAAGGCGGACGCTGATCAGTAGCAGATCGATCACTGGCGATAGGATCAGGGTTCCTCTGAAGAAGTAGTGGAAATGTACAACGTCTTCATCTCACTTACCCAGTACTCTCCTCAAGCTTTCTCCCAACATCTTCCGCGAGTGTCTCGCAGATGACGAGTTTCTTTGCTCCTGACTTGGAAATGATGTACTGCATCTCGGGAACGGGATGAGTGTGAAGGATAGGAACGAAGAGACCTCCAACGGCCCAAGATGCCCATTGAGCAACGAGCCAAGAGTATCCGTTCGGGACGAGTCCGACGATTGGGGCGGCTTGAAGGTCACTAAGAAGATGGACGTCCAGCATGTGGGGGGACAAGAAAGGCAAAGCGGGAAGAGACAAGACATCAGCTTCGATAGAGAGAACGGGTCTGACGAGTGGATGACGTGGATCGGAGACATGCGTAGCGATGAGACAACATGGTGGGATGTACGTGCTCATCTAAGCATAGTGTTACGATATCGGATATACAGCATAATCGAGAGGAAGAAAAAGCATGACCGGACATCGGCCCGATATATTCTGTTGGGCCGGGAAAAAAGACGCGTTGGGGGAGATGATACGAGGATCGATGGTCCTCGACGCCCTGAACTTCATTCACTCGATGCATACGATGCTAGTAGGTATCTACTGTAGCATCCATGTCGACATTTCGCCATCTCGAGAGCGACAAAGGAGCTAAGGCCGATGAATCGACCTCCATCAGCTGCCCCAACCAACTCCTCTCTTTGCTTCCTCCGCATCTCCTCCGCTTTCCAGACTCAACCTGGGAGGAGAACCTATCTGACTCACCTGTTGGATATCTTACCAGCAAAATCCTCCACGTCCCTCAAAAGATCACCATAGGTTCTAGATTGACCAGTACGGCCATCGACGATGGCGACTTTGGTCGGATCGCTTTGAGCGTGAGCTAGTGCTTGGGTGAAGAATGGGAGGTTTGGAAGAGGTGACATGATATTTCAAACGAAAGGCGATCTAGAGGAGCTAAAGTGTGTGTGGAGGAGGGATGAGGTCGAATTGAGATGACGGAAGAGCCAAGGACTGGAGAGTCAATATTGGTCAGGAGAGTAAAGATAGAACCACGTCGAACGTAACCCTTTGGCAAGTTTTCTTCTTTCTTGGATCGATATGACCCTGTCAGGTTCATTCTATCGGTAATTTGACCCAGTAATCACTTTACTTAACCCGTAGTCTGTCCCTTGACATCTGCCGCCCGACTATCATTCCAAGCCCCGAAAACCTCATCTTCTCTCTCCCCCTTCCTCACTTCCTCCACTACCTCCTCATCATCATCGTCGTCACTTCCCAGCTCAAATTCCCCACCTCTCAATTCCTTTCCCCTACCTCCGCTCCGCCTAGTCCTTGATCCTTCCCCTTTTCCGTGATTTGCACCAACAGATCTATGCTCATCTGCCTCCTCCTCTTCATCAACATCAAACAACGCCCTACCTTCCTCTCCACTCTCAGCAACAGCTCTTTCCCTAGCTTTCCTTCTCTCCTCTTCTTGTTCCGACAAAACTCCACCATCGATCCCTGACCCTTCTCTGCGAGGAGTTCCATCTTCTTCTACCTCTTCCCCAACAGAGGGAGGGGACGACGAGGTTTCCTTTTTCGTGGAAAGTAGAACGACTCCAGAGAGAAGGATACAGATGGAGATGGCTAGGAAGAAGAGGATGCCGTAAGAGTAAGCGGAGAGCTGATTGAGAAAAATCATAGCTGAAGGTAATCGTGAAAAGAGTAATGATATGAGTAAGGTTCTGACTGTAGAGATGAGGATAGAGAAGACACGAAAAAGGGAAAAGAGACTGACAATTCATGAAACCTAGTAAGGTGTATCCGGAGTAAAAGACCGGAACGACGAGAGTCGAGTCATAGAATCTGCGCAGACAGGGATATCGAACAGAAAGGATCATCATCCTTAGCATGATGGGACTCTGAAAGCGGTCAATCATTTCCCGGCCCACCAACCAAATCGAACTCACTTGAGTCCTCTGTTCAGAGCGACCATCTGAGACACTGCACAAATCGCCAACAAAAGACCCGTCCAGATCGTTACGAAATGGAAATAGATCCATCCTTCTTCCTTGGCTTTCTCATCCATTCCAACCATCACGATCGCTTTAGTGAAGACCAGACTACCCCCAGCCAAACAACCACCTATACTGGCCCAACCCACTCCCAGGAAAAACGTCAGTCTCGCATCGGGTGTACGTTCTGTCCATTGTGAGATTCGAAGTTGGAGGGGGTGGAAGATGTAGATATGATAAGATTGATGAATCTTGGGTAGAATGTTTGCAGGAACTTTGGGCAACCAGGAAGGTGGTGATGGATGATTGGCCGGAGGGAAAGTAGCAGTTGAAGCTGCTAAAGATGATCGATTATCGTGAATCTGAGACAGAGTGAGGAGTGATAACCAAGTGAATATGATAACAGCCGATTGAAGTAGGAGGTAAAGGATGTATGTTGGGCGCGAGGACAGGGACGAGAGACGAGAGAGGGAAAGGGATGTTGAGAGACCCGAGTTGATGGAAGCGAAGATCAAGATTAGGATGGTTCCAAGGGTGATGATGAGAGTTCCTTTGATATCCTGAGGTGTAACGGCTGGTACGAAAAAAGGTCAAGAACACAAATCTTAATTGTCTCTTCTTGGTCATCCAGAATCAAGGCAAGGTTAGATCTATCACGAACGAGTTCCGATCTGCGTTGAGCAGTGCGCGTAAGGTAGATCAGCATATTATCTCTGTGGTCCAGCCGTCATGAGGTCACACTCACGAGCCACTTTGCGAACAGAAAGTTGAAGATGAGCGAACTCGCACTTAAAGGGGCCACGAGTTCGGCTCGGAGATACTGTAATGCCAGCGTGCTACCTATCAATTGTGATAGAACATCTATTTACAGGCACCATATAGAATCAGTAGATTCAGATTGAGCCTAGCAATGGACCATCACAACGCTAGGGAAGAGAGAGCACGAACAAGAAGTGATACCCAGGAGCCAAGTAGGCCTCATGTATTCCGGACGTTTATCTGATGCTGCTTTCGACTTGATGTGATCATACTTCATGAGGTTAAGACCGTAGCTCTACCGTTCATAAGGTTGAATGAGTATCATGTTGAGGACACGTATAGGAAGCGACCACTCAACCTACATTGGCTATACTGGATGCAGTGATTAGGAAAAGACCAAGTATGAAGTTTATCTAAAGAATGTGCCAGAAAAATCATGGTGAGCGAGTGAACAAGCTGTTCATTGCGGTGAGAAGATATGGTGTTCAGGTGAAAGCGAGATGCATTCGGAAAGCCCCTGGTTGGATTGAAGGTACGAACGAACGGATTTCCTGCTCTGAGCTCGAGACCTCCATCCGAAGGCGATCCCATGATTGAAGATGAGGCGGCAGATGAGCTTGAGCTAGTCATCGTAGCCATGATGGTAGACGCTTCGTCTGGCAGAGGGGACTGGGTTGTCATAGGAGCGTTCGGAAAGCCACCGTCGGTCGGAGTTGGAGGAATTGTCTCGACCGTTGTTGACTGCTCTGCAGAGGGACCATCCTGATCCATTCTCACTCAAGGGTCTGTTGGATGAGGTGGGGAAGAGAAAGTTGGAGACTCGGAGAGGATGCGTTCGGCTATTGAGTCGACGTTAGACTGAGGTCAAGATAAGTGTCCGAATCTGAGTAGAGTGACAATGTGCTGAAGTGTTCGTCGCTGTTGACGTTGACGGGGTATATATGTTCGTAAGAAGAGTTGTGTCGTGGGGTGGTTGTTCTCTGAGACCAGGTCCGGATCGATCCTGAGGACTAATGGTAAGATGATGACGAATGGGTTACGTGTCCCCTTCCCCAATATGTTACACTGTGGAAGGAATCTTTGGTCGAATCGATAGAAAGCATAGCATGGATCTCAGCAGCAGGACAACTTGCTTTACCAAGACGAGAGGGGAATATGACGTGTCGAGGTGCCGAGATTCGACCTTTCCCAGTGTCCAAGTTTCGATTCAACATCGACCCCACCACCAATATATCTTGCTGGCCATGGTCGACTCATTCGAAGCATATCTCGACAGTCTGATCAACGAGAAACCTCAAGTCAACGTGTGAGCTACCCCCGATCGCTTACACGTGTCGACCAAACTCACTCAAACGTCAGACCTTTTCCCCTCATCGCTCCATAGTCCATCGCTGCCACCACTCCCGCCTCTAACGCTCGAGATCGAGCAGGGTAGCATTCATGTTCCTTTCACCAGATGGCGTACAGAGATCCCCTTGCCTTCCATCCCCATCAAGTCCTCAAACGATGGCACCAACGTTTCGACTCCTCAGATCCTTCCCGAGCCCGTCTTGCCTAGAAACGAAGCTCGCAATGAATCCCCTGGGTCAGAACCAGGTACCAGCGGTGCTGTGCACAGAGATGCTGCCGGAAAATTGGTGGAGCAGCTCGTCAGGTTAGGCAAATGACGGGTCTCTCTTCACAGAAGCACTTCCTTCATGCTGATCTTACTCCAATATCGACTTCAATTTGTCTCGTATCTCTCAACGGATCAAACCTTCCATGTGCTAGTCATCCTGCCTCGTTACCGCTTCCCCATATCCTCTCGCTTCTGCAGGGCTCACTAGGACCCGACGACCTTGCTTCCAACCTGCTTGATTCGATTGGATTTGATGATGGTGGCTGGGACCTCGTTCAAGGATTGATTGGGGCTAGAAAGGAGTCCGGGTTGGCGCTTGAGCGAAAGGTATCTCAAACCAGGTCTCGTTGATCGCGAACCACAGTTGTCGACAGGTGAACTAAATTCGCTGCTTTTGATGTCTAGATTTCTGCCCAAACCTCCTCACAACCTCTTCTACCACCTTCCACTGCCGAGACATCAACCATACCTGCCGGTTCCGCGAACGTAGACGATCTCTACCCTACGCCCACCAACATCCTTCTCCCGAAACGTCAGACCGCAACCATCAGCGGAGGAGGCGGAGGCGCCTACCGACCTGGTGCACAGATGACTGTGCACGACAAAAAAAAGAAACGGGCAGGACACGATCTTTTCGGCGAATCCTTCAGTTCACAAATCCCGCAGACAGCAGAGGAAGCTGATCGAATGATGGCTGCTGCCATGCGAGCGGCTGCGAATCGTCCTCTCAATTTGGCCGAGGTATGCGAACATCGTCCCACTGTTCAGTTCATTTCCTCTTCGTATCTGTCTTGTCCCTAAAAAGGTCCTCTTTCGTCCTATCAGGCCGCCCCACAAGAGGAACAGTACCCTCACGTCTACCAGACTGCCAAGTCTAATCTTGCCGGTTTGAGTTATGGTGCAAAGTTCTCACTGCCCATGGGTACGACGAGAGAAGACTGGCCCGCTCACTTTGAGGGTAAGTCTGATTCACCCTCTCGGCAATTTGTAAGCTATGTCCAATCCTTGATGTGTGGGCTCTAACGATTACTCTCTCCTAAACTCCCAAAGTCACTATCCCACCATCTCGACCTCTACCGGTCAAGACGGGCGAGCGATTGATTCCTGTCAACGAGCTGGATGATCTTTGCAAAGGTTCCTTCCCAGTCAGTAATCACCAGGTTCTCCTCAAGCTCCTTCATATGTCGAGCTGATCTACTCGAATGTCGATCCATGGTCTAGGGTTACTCGTCACTCAACAGAATCCAGAGTATCGTCTTCCCCACCGCGTACGGAACTAACGAGAATCTGCTCATCTGTGGTATGTCCTTGGAACCAATTCCTCTATAGCCACTGCATGTTACTGATCTCGATGCCGCATTCGACCTTCAGCCCCGACCGGAGCTGTAAGCACCATCGACAAACATCATCGTCTCCGGATGTGTCCAATGTAGACAACTGATAGTGACTTACGATCCATCCGTCACTTCACAGGGTAAAACTGATGTTGCCATGATGTCCATCCTTCGAGTTCTTTCCCAACATCTTCTCCCGCCTCCGGCACCTCTCTCCAACGGAAACGCTGTCTCACCAGCTCGACTCGTGCCGCAAATCGCAAAGAACGATTTCAAAATCATCTATGTCGCCCCTATGAAGGCTCTAGCGGCTGAAATCACAAGGAAAGTTGGAAAAAGATTGGCTTGGGTAGGCATCAAGGTTAGGGAGCTAACTGGTGAGTGTTGAATGTTTCCCTTTGTTCTTCCGGGCGAGCCTTTGACGTTCAGTTCAAGAAATTGACCAGTAAAACTCAACGATCTCGGTCTTTCTGATAACTCCTATAGGTGATATGCAGCTCACCCGTCAAGAAATTGCCGAGACTCAGATCATCGTCACCACACCTGAGAAATGGGACGTCGTCACAAGGAAGCCAACGGGAGAGGGGGAGCTTGCTAGCGTCCGTGACACCCTTTTCACTGCCTAGTGCTTTTTTCCCGTTCAGCGAGCCTCATCAGTCTCTTTGTTCACCAACACAGAAAGTCAAGCTTCTTATTATCGACGAAGTTCATCTCTTGAACGAAGATCGAGGAGCAGTCATCGAAACGATCGTCGCTCGAACTCTTCGTCAAGTCGAGTCAAGTCAATCTCTTATCCGAATCGTTGGACTGAGTGCTACCTTGCCCAACTACGTTGACGTCAGCGATTTCTTAAGAGTCTCGCGGTACCAGGGTGAGCCTTTACCTTGCCTCTGACTCAATAAAGCTAGATTCACTGTTGAACATACACGGTTCATGTGAACCAGGTCTTTTCTACTTTGACTCGTCTTTCCGACCGGTTCCACTGGAGCAGCACTTCCTCGGCATCAAGGGAAAAAACCAGAGTCCAGCTCAAAAGAAGAACTTGGACGAGGTCGTGTTCGAGAAGGTAAGAACATTTCCTTACCTTCAGACGGTACTTCGTCAAGGTCCGCCGTCTCATGTCCATCTGCCTCCCTTATGGGCTCACCCCAAACTAGGTCTCAGAAATGGTCCGCCAAGATCACCAAGTGATGGTCTTTGTCCATGCCCGGAAAGAAACCGTCAAATCCGGTCTGGCAATCCACGAAGCCTGTCAACAAGAAGGCAATTCCGAAGACTTCGATTGTTCATCCAATCCTCGGTGGGATTCGTTCAGGCGAGACGTCGGAACCAGTAAGAACAAGGAGATGAAACAGTTGTTTGATTATGGAATCGGGATTCATCATGCCGGTATGTTGAGGACGGATAGGAACATCATGGAGAGGGCTTTCGAGGCGGGATGTTTGAAGGTTTGTCCGATCGGTTGAGGGGTTTCGTATCAGAGTTTGATTGGTGGATACTCATTCGCTTGGCTTGACTTAAATCAGGTCCTTTGCTGTACTGCTACACTAGCTTGGGGAGTCAACCTGCCTGCTCACGCTGGTAAGCCTGATCCTGTCTCGATTGCGCGATCTACGCTCATACTAATACCCAATCTCTGCTTACCAGTTATCATCAAGGGTACAGACGTCTACGACTCTGGTGTCGGAAAGTTCGTCGACCTCTCGATCCTCGATGTCCTTCAAGTTCGTCGTCACATCTCGTCAACGATCGAAGTTGAGGTTCGGCTGATCTAACCTGTGGATGATTCCGATCAATAGATCTTTGGTCGAGCAGGACGGCCTGGGTATGAGACAAGTGGTGTTGGATTTATTTGCACTCCACACGAAAAGGTGATTCCCGTCATCTTTCTGATACCAGTCTGATCGGCTTACTGAACATATCTGCTGTTCGGTTCTAGCTCGAGCATTACCTCGATGCCATCCTATCCCAACATCCAATCGAATCCAAGTATGTATCAACTCTGCATGCCCATGCGTCGAGATTGTCCGATCCGGTCTGACGAGATTTGGCTGCGTAGATTCGTCGCTGGAATGATTGACTCGATGAACGCCGAGATTGCTTTGGGAACAATCACAAACGTTAATGAGGCTGTCCAATGGATGGGTTACACCTACCTCTTCAGTCAGTTTGGCTCGGTTGGATCCTTCTTCTGAGGGATACTTTGTTGATCATACTAGTGTGCTTGACCTTTTGAATCTTAGTCCGGATGAAAAAGAATCCATTCCAGTATGGAGTTAGTACATTCTTTTTGTTTTTCACATTGTGCCCCTCCAGCCCCATTGCTGATCTTTGCAATCGTGGAATTTTCTCTTTGTTCTCGACCTCTTTCCCATCAGATGCCCCACGATGTTACCTTTGACGACCCCCAGCTAGGTAACAAACGAAACCAACTCGTCACACTCGCAGCAAAAAGGCTCGTCGCTGCTCGAATGTGCGAATTTAATGAGGCTTCGGGCAAATTCACAATCACTGACCTCGGTAGGATTGCCGCAAAGTATTGTAAGTGAACTGTGGCACAATCTGTCCACGTGAGTACAGCGCTTGAACTGGTCATTTTTGTCGGAAACAGACATCCGAATCGAGAGCATCGAGGTTTTCAATAAGGAATTTAAGCCGAAGATGACAGAGGCCGACGTTCTAGCGATGCTTTCCATGAGCACAGAGGTTCGTCGTTTTTTCTCGTCGTCCCTACTTGTTAGTTGCAGGAGACTGACTAGGGCTTGTATCACAGTTCGACCAGATCCAAGTAAGAGAAAACGAGGTGCCTGAGCTCAAGTACATGGAGTCTATCATTCCTTGTCAAGTCAAAGTGAGTGAAATCACAGTCCACATATTGGGTCTTGAGACCCTGTGCTGATCTAGATCATCTTCTGGGTCTCCGCCGGCTAGGGAGGGACGGACACAAGTCAAGGAAAGGTCAACATCCTCCTGCAGGCTTATATCTCCAAAGCCTTCGTGGAGGACTTTGCTCTGGTCTCGGACACTGGTTTCGTCGCCCAGGTACGCGATTGTTTCTGATCTTTGTGCGTTTAATTGGGTCCCAGTCTAAGTCTTTCGGTTGACATTCATGTTGTGCAGAACGCCGGTCGAATCATTCGAGCTCTCCTCGAAATCGCCATCTCACGTCGATGGGCTGGGTCAGGAGCAGTTCTCATGTCCATGTCAAAGGCAGTTGAGAAGAAGATGTGGCCATTCGATCATCCCCTCATTCAGTTCAACCTCTCACGCGACGTCCTCTATAATCTTACCCGTTTTGCCGACGATATCCCCGTAGCCGATCTCGTCGCTTCCAATCCAGACGATCTCGGCACCCTCATTCATATGAATAAACTCCACGGTCAAGCCCTACTCAGCGCTGCTCGACAATTCCCGGAGGTCGGGATTCGGTACGAACTTCGTCCTTTAGGAAGCGATCTGTTGGAAGTCGGAATCGATTTGGATAGGAACTGGGAATGGAACGAACGAGTTCATGGTAGTTCAGAGCCATTTTGGGTCTGGATTGAGGATGCGGATGGAATCAACATCCTTCAATGGGTCAGCGTTCTCTTCAGGTCATCATCGTCTTCACTTCATCTCGACTTTATCATTCCCGTGCGATCCAACCGACCCCGTTTCGTTAGCATCAAGAGCTGTTCCGATCGATGGATGGGAGCAGACAACGCCGTTCAAGTTCCGTTCGAACACCTCGTGATGCCAAAAGCATCGGACTCTCATACGACGTTGCTCGATCTGCCCTTTCTGCCGGTCGCAGCGTTGCAGGATGACAAGCTACAAGTATCGTATCGATCAGAGATCGGAACGACCTTTAATGCGATCCAGACGCAAGCGTTCTGGTCGGCGTACCATAGCCAGGCCAACATGTTGGCATGTGCTCCTGGCTCGGCTGGGAAGTCGATCATTGGGGAGCTGGCCATCTGGTAAGCATTCGTTTGTGCCACATCCGTTCTCATCTGTCTATGACTGATTGTCGTGCCTGCCATATTCAGGAACACCCTTCGAAACGAGTCGGACGCTCGGATCCTGGTCATCACCGCTCAACGACATCAAGCTCGGGAAGTCTCCTCTCGCCTGCGATACTCATTCGGCAAGGACCACAACGTCGAATTCTCCTTCCTCTCCAACCCGTCAGACTTCAATCGACATTCTTCCTCTACTCGATCCGTTGGTGTCACTTTCCCAGGCGCCATCATCAACGCACTTTCCCGTGTACCTCTTGATGATTACGTCAAGAATCTCGCTCTACTTGTCGTCGATGATCTGCACCTACTCGATGATCAATTCGAGCTCGCCGTTTCGCGTCTGCTTGTTGCTGCCAAACCAGCACAAGTCCGAATCGTCGGTCTATCATCCTCTCTCAACGATCCAGTTGACCTCGCAAATTGGCTCGGCGTCGACCCACTCTCGATCCTCTCCTTCCGACCAAAGGATCGAGGCACAGCTCTTTCGACTTCAATTCAACCCTTTAACATTCCCCACTCCGCCATTCTTCTCAAGACTATGGTCAAGCCCACATTCGATGTCATCAGCTCCTCGCCCGACCCTACCATCGTGTTCGTCTCGTCTCGAGCTCAATGCTTGACAGTTGCTTCCGATCTCTCGACCATCTCGGGAGCTCAGATGGACATCAATGGATTCCTTGGTTCATCACCAGACGAGCTGGAAGGATACCTCGTCAAGCTGAAGGATCGAGGTCTCCAGGAACCAATGATGCATGGGATCGGAATTTTCCATGATTCTCTCGCGTCGGAAGATCTCGCATTGATCCTCGAATTGTTCGCGGCAGGGATTTTAAGGGTGCTGATCGTGCCTCGTGAGGCCTGCTGGACACTCCCCCTCAAGGCAACCAACGTCGTCGTCATGGGCACTCAGTATCTCGACTTTTCTCAACGCAATAATGGTGGTGGTGGCGGGGGAGGAGGAGGTTCAGGCAGCAAGGGATCTGCTGATCGTCAAGTGAAGACCTACACACTTCAACAGCTTTTCAAAATGCAGTCCTTCGCGCTTCAATCCCCTTCAAGCATCTCTACACCTACGTCAGCATCCGCTCGATTTGTCCTGCTCTGTCAAGCCGAACATCGAGACGCCTACACCCGATTCTTAGCGGACGGTCTTCCACTCGAATCGACACTTCATCGAACGGTCTCATCCAACCGGCAGTCCCCCACTTCTTCTGCGGCGTCATCGACACTTCGATCGGCTATCCAGATGGAGATGGAGAGAGGGGCGATCAACAACGTCCAAGATGGACTCGACCTCATCTCGCATACGTTACTCGCTCGTCGAGCGAAATCAAACCCGACTTACTATGGAGTTGACACGGACCACGACGGGACGGATGAGGGCGAGGAGGGCGTGTCAGCAGGAAGAGGGGCAAAGGAAGATGAGGCATGGAGGGAGAGGCTGAGTCGGATCGTCGAGTTCTGTATGGGAGATGGCATCATTGAGGTTGACGAAGGGGTCAGAGAGGTAGACGTTCTGGCGGCGAAGGAGATGGAGGTTAGACATGTGCCTGGGTCAGCCCCCAAGGAGGAGTGATGGACTGGCTGGGTGAGGAGATGAGGGACCAGGGAGAATGGCTTATGGTCATGTATGATCGCGCTTCGAGTAGGCAGGTACATAGAGCGTAATCACTTGGTCAGACATTTGGAGGTGACGAAAAGCTGCAAGGAAATCGTGCACAAGGCTTGACGGTCCGGGATGGTAAGATGTCAACATGATAAAATCGAAAGGAGGTTTCGAGCTGTTTTCTTTGGTTCGATTTCGCGTTGAGACGACCAACCTCGATCGATTCTCCCACTTCTACCCCTCCCACCTACTCAGCACAAGCCTCAACACGCCTTCGCTAACAATCAATCATCCCTCAAACAAACTATCCCCACATCGAAAGCCGCAACAATTCATCTAACGTCTCCTGCCAGCTCGATCGTCCCACCTTTGAATCTCACTCCCCCCCCCCCCCTCTCTCTCTCTCTTCTGCTCCATACCTTCCCATCCTGTGCTCGATGACGGCCACAGCGAATTCATCAATGGAAAAACGATTCTATACTCGAGAAGATCTCCTTCGCTTGAGCCGCAGAGGTTGCGTTCCAGCAAGATTACCTGCTTTCAAGAGTTGGTTCGGGTCAGTCTTGTCTTCTTGTTCCCGCCTCCCTCTGAATCTCGTATTCTCGACGGATCTTGTAAAGCCTAGCATCCTTCATATCAACCCACCGTCGAACTCGACCCTGTTGAGACGTCTCAACTTGCTGACGAAGTACCTCATTGTTGAACCATATCCACTTTGACTCTCCGCCGTCGCCATCTCACCTGACCCATGCTCTCACGACCATCGGATCCATCCAAAACCTTTCGTTTGATAGAGAGACACCCCCTCAGACATCCCCAGCGCCCAACAAGCGCGACATTCACCACAGCAACGGTGCTTATAATCACAACGATCCAAGCTCGCGAACACGAACGTGAGCAACGGTCATCTCTCGTGCAGCACTTTCCTTTTCTCTCTCGCTTTACTGGCCCTTCTCAACTGCTCAGACACTCCTGACTCACACGTACTGACCCATGTCGAATCGTTGTCTTGCAATTCTGCCAGTCCTCGAAGAGCTCCATCCCCCTCCTCGATTCCATCTACCTCGACGGTCAACTCATCCGCCGTCACATCATTCACTCGTGAACGCGCCCCTCATCATCGCGACAACAACAGCATCGATGCTACTCCAGCATTCACTTCATCAGGTCGGGAAAGGTCGACTCTGACGGATCGAAGCGAGTTCAAAAATCCCTTCGCCGGCGCGGGCATGAGAATGGGTAGCTTCAGGACCGGCACTACCAGAACCACCGCGAGTGGGTCCATGGCGGACCGGGAGGAGGAAGAGGAGAAGGGTCTGAAGAAGGTGATGCTCTTACCTTTGGCCGGCTCAGCTCAGTCACACGAGTTATACGGGATGCACGCTGATGAACTTGCGCGCGCTCGTACTCTTGTCAACCTTTGCATTCGTCGTTTGATCCCCCTCTCCAGCTTTCCGACACCTACGATCGATTCGCTAAAAAGTCTCCCAACTCGCGTCAGAGCGAGTTACCTCTCCTGTCTGGTCGAAACGGGCCCAGCTCGGATCGCCGGGGGTTAAACGGTTCGCTGGGAAGCGATCGACGAGGTGATCGTATGCCCGCCAAAGGAGGTGAAGATAGAGCAGGGGCTGGAGGAACGGCCGAGGACAGAAGGGAGCGATTTGAGAAGGAGAGGGCAGAGCGTAAAGCTGAAAGAAGCGAAGATTGGAGGAGAGGTTCGTCTTGAGTTTCACTCATCGCACGTGTTGCGTACTCGAGATCAGACCAATGTCGCTCACTGACTATGTCAATCTTTGTACAGGTGCATCGACCCTCCCTTCTCGACCTGGACCTCCAGCTCAGACTACCTCCTCGGGATCGACACCTACTCTCCGCTCCAGCACTGGCACCGTCAACACCAAAGTTCCAGGTCGACCCACTTGGAACCCAGCTTCGTCCACCTCCTCTAGCCGACCCAACATCCATCGACGAGGAGAGTCGGAGGACGATGCTCAGGAACCAGCCTGGATGGGAGAATGGTCTCCCGCTCGCCTTTCTGGGTCTTCCAAAGATCGAGGAGGTAAGGGCGAGGGAGGCGGTCTTCTCGACGGCATGGGTGGGTCCAGGGCGGCTGCAGGCGGCGATAATGGCGGAGATGACGGAGAGGACGTCATCCAAAAGTTTAAGCGTGAGATGAGGGAACGTGAAGCTCGCAAGAATGGCACGGTAACGACACCGGAGGGAAAGAATGAAGGACGGGAAGAGTCGGAAGAGAAAGTGGACATACCTAGCTCCTTGTCTGTTGGTGCCTTCTCAATCCCACTCAATCAGAGTACTTCATCAACTTCAGCAGCAGTAGCACCCCAAGCTCCACCGGGCCTTATCTCATCTCGTCCCCCTCCCGCATCCACCTCGTCTCAATCATCGATTCCATCTGCTCTCCTGATCCCAGTTCCTTCTCTCGCCTCGGACTCTGCTCAATCATCTCAACCGTTGGCGGATCCAGCAATCGTCTCGTCGGGCCAATCAAGAGGATCGGAGACGATTGGTGGTTTAGGCCCCTCTATCACGTCCGGGGGAGGCAAGCAGGGAGGCAGTCGATTTGCAAAATTCTTCGTGGAGGGAAAGGGGAAGGACGCGCCACCTGGCCTCGATGGAGGTGCAGGATCTGATGCAGGTACTGGCGCTACCGGGTTGGCCGGCTTGTTGGCTGGTGCCACTAATGCGAATGGAAGTTCCGGTGGAAGTGGCGGAGACGCTCAGATGCACAAACTCTTGGCCATGCTAACGTCCTCAAAAGTCCGTCGGTTCTCTTCTTCGTTCCTTTTTCGAGAAGGAAGACATATTTGCTCACTTACAGCGGTTGATCCCCCTCTTTGATCCGTACCTTGCTCCGATTAGCCACCAACTTCAGCTGCATCGGGACCCTCACCATCTCACACCCCTTTACCTCAGGACACTACTGCACCCGCCTCGATGCCTGCTCCGACTCAAGCTCGAGTCCATCCTCAGCAGTCACAGCCACAGCAGACGAATCCTCGTCGACCTGCCGAACCGATGCCGACACCAGTCGCGTTCCCTCCTATGGATCCCAACCATGTTCCTGCCCACCTTCGCCAGCCTTCACCTCAAGCCCACTTGAGCTTCCCACTTCAACAGCAGCAGCAACAGCTTCGTCAGCAACATGGCAATAACTTGAACCCGAACCTTGAAGCATTGTTGTCGCCCCCTCTCCCAGGACGAGGCCCTGTCCCGCCGGCGGCGTTCCCTTCTCCCTACCAGCAGCATGCTCCTGCTTATGGTCAACCTCAACCGCCACCTCTTTACCCTCCCCCTTCGATCGCCGTTTCTTCATCCACCGCCTCGACCCCAGGCATCCCCACCGGTCGATCCAACTTCCCTCAGCCCCTTGTTCCACCTCCTGGAATCTCTGGTGGCGATCCTCGACTCCTGCAACAACAACAATCGTTGCTCTTGCTCCAACAACAGCAACATCACCTCGCCTCCCTCCTTTCATCGAGCAGCCTTTCGCCACAACCTCCCTCATCGTCACCTCAGCCTCTGCAGAAACCCCACCAGTCACATTCACATTACGGAGCGGGAGGACCAATCCCCTCGCCTCACGTCAACCAACAACAACAGCAACAAGGAAATCAAGGGGCTGCCGCGTTCGAAAGGTTGAGAGAAATGAGCTTCATCGCTGGTGGCAGCGGTGGCAGCGAAAGTGTTCCCAGAGGAGGAACAGGAAACGTACCAAACCCATCGCATCAAATGATTCCATCACTCCCATCATCATCTCCTTCGAATTCGACCTCTAATAACCAGCAGCAACAGCAAAATCAAGCTCATCTTTTAAGGCAGATGATGATGGGTAGTGGTGGGCTTCCGCCATCGACTTATTCACAGCATCAACCCTATCATTTGCCTTATCAGCAGCAGCAGCAGCAGCAACAACAAGGTCGAGGAGTCGGTGGTGGACCACCTTCTATCGCCCCTCTGCATCATCAAGCTCCGAATGGACACAATCCTTACATGCAGCAGCAGCAGCAGCAGCAACCGTATGGATCCTACAGTGGAGGTGGCGGAGGAGGAGTGGGAGGTCCCAACCCGAACGATCTCATGGGTCTCCTAATGAATGGAGGAGGTAGTGGTGCAGGTGGGGCACGGTGATGTCGCTTCTGTTTTGTCTTACACACGACCCTGTTTCCTATCTCAACGCGGCTTCTCTTTGATTCTGCCCTCGAGTGTTCCTCGCTTGCATCAAAACATTCCTGATTGAATCTCGCCTTTGCGCTCTTCCGTTACTTCTCTGCTTTTTCCTTTTCTTTCTTCTTCTTCCTCCTTTCCTCCTGAGCTCACCTGGTCTCTCATCTCCTTGCTTGCTTGCTATTCTCCTTTTTTTCGGGATACCTTCAACTCTTCCCTTCGACCTTCTTCATCATCTCAACGTCATCGAAGTCTCATCATCAAACTCCTCTTTGAAACAAGAAATAAATAAATAAAAACGATTGAATGTACTGAATTATAGTGTTCCGATGGTAGGTAATCATTGAACGAATTTCAGATAAGGTACAAGAGACAGCAAAAAAAAATCAAAAAAAGAAGAAAAAAAGAAAGAAAAAAAAAGGCAAGAAGCCTCGATTCTTCCCTCGTTCGACCTTTTCTTTCTTAATTTAATTATTTATTACCAATTCACCACCTTTTTTGACCAATCCCAAACGAGCTTGAGACCGTTGATTGATTCAGTTGGTAAAGCGAAATATTGATCGCAAATTTGTAGAAAAACTCCTTCTCCTCTTCCAACCTTGACAACGACGGGATTTTCACTGTCATCTGAGTGATGGTTACTGGCGTTGTTGTCTATTGAGATAGAATTCATCGATTGTTTGGATAGGAAGATGGGGATACGATGACGTTGTCGTTGGGAGGAGGAGGAGTGGGAGGAGGAAAGTGGGTAACCATCAAGCTCCTCTTCTTCTGCTTCTTCTTCCCGTTCGTGAGGGGAAGAAGGATGTGGAGGTAGTGAGGGATCTTGGATAATGTGTTGTATGTGAGAGGAGAGATGTTGTTGTTGTGTTTGATCATGTCTGTGCATCGAGAGGAAGGCCTTGAAGAGGAGATAGAAAGATTGTTAATTCCGGAAGATGATCGACAGGGAAGTGGCAACAAAACACCGGGGATGGAAGGGAGGAAACCAAGGCGGAGAAACAGAAGGAGGAGGTTTTTTTTTTTTGTTCCTCCTTCTGATGTTGAAACCAAATGCTTACCGATTCGCGCTGTTGAAAGAAATTCATGAGAACTTCTTCTCCCGATTGACTCCTTTTGCCGTCCTCGTTGACATGACCCATTTTGTCTAAAGAATGAATTTTATTCCTCCTCTGCCTTTCATCTTCCTGCCCCTCCACTTTCTCTTCGCCATCCTCCTCACGAGATTGATGATCATCCCTTGACCTCCAAGTGCCATCATCATCGAAAGCAGTATAGAATGAACTTTCACCCACGCTACTCCTTTCATCAGATGATGACCCTCTTCCTCCTCCTCCTTTTGATCCAGCGGCCATGTTACCAGTTGCTGCTGTAGCTCGAAGAAGAGAACGAGCATGAGATCTACGAATCGTCGATCGGTTCGATAACATCTCAGATGGATGGTAAGGCATGGATGTGGGGGAAGCAACAACCGAGGTGAGGAGGAATATGTGATTTTTGGTGTTGATGATATTGGGAGGAGGAGAGTAAGACGATAGGGAAAGACCGGGTGGAATGGTTTGTAGTGAGATATCAGATGGGGAAGATCTGAAGTGTGAAGTTGTTAGACGACGGGATAGAGATCTGATTTGGCGATGTGTTGTTGTCGAATCCGTTGTCTGGTTGACGTTGTGGATTGGGGTGGTTGAATTGGGATGGTTAAGATGAGATTCATCGTTTGACAATGAGGATGATGAATCGGACGAGCTGGGGGGAGGAGAAAGAATGCAACGCGAATAGTGATTCATGTCCGCTGACTCGTTGGTGATTGGTGTTGATCCTTGTCTATATGAACATGCCCTTGGCTCTCGTCCGAAATCTACGAGTGAATCATGACCAAGTCCTAGCAAGCCGTCACCCACTCCACCACCACGACCACTGTCAGAGTAGCGATCGACTGGATTCGATGTCTGAGTGGAGCAGGTCGTCGTCGTCGTAGGGTTGTCCATATCGGGGTCTGGTTCGTTATTTGATCTGTGTTGTACGGTCAGCAACGAGGGAGGGAGAGAGGGATGTTGTTGTTAGAGGTCCGAACGAGTAAGGGGTCTGTGGACACGAAAGCATTGTTTGACAGGGGCGTGTTGGGGCCGGGCGGGATTGATTTGATGGGGTTTTGCTTTATCGCGGTTGGGTGGGTGGGTGAAGTACGATGTTGCTCGTGGGTTGAATATGAGTAGATCGAGATGTTTCAAGGTGAGTGAGAGAATGTGTTGAACGGATTTTTGGGGAGACGTGGCTGCTTTTATTTGTTTATCACCTTCTCCCCTCCTAAGAATCACGTTCCGATACCCTCACCCTCACCCCGATCACCACACTTCACACGCACACCAACCAGCACCTTCAGCCTCGTCCCTTTCGATTCCCAGCTAGCTAAACTCACTTCCAATCAGCGTGGACTATGCCCTCTATCGGTCTTCGCTCAAGAACGACAAAACACACCAAATCACCCACCGAACTCCCTTCACCTCAACCTAAATCTCAATCTTGCTCAACCGTTCCTTCCTCCAAACCCGGACCTTCACTCAAGAGAACATCCACCCTCCTCGATCCCGCAAAGCACAACAACAGATCCGACTCATCTCCGTCTCCATCTTCGCTCGGAGGAAGTTTGAGAAGGGTCAGTGGAGCATTCGCTGGCTTGAGTCGGTCAAGTTCCAAAAGTGGCGCAAAGGAGAGGGAGAAGGATAGAGAGACGACGTCCTTGGCCGGAAAGGGATACGATTCTGGAGAGAAAGTACCCAATCGAACGAGTCCCGTCCAGGCCGTGAAAAAATCAGCACCACCGATGGCAGCCCCACCACCTAGAAGAGTCACTCGGTCACAAGCCGCCAAAGTATCATCCACAGGTCCAACTTCTCCTGTCAAGATTAACACCAATCAACCGCCCCCCACTGTCGGTACTCCGAACCTGAAACGGGATCTCAATCAGAACAGCACTTGGGGTTCAATCGAAGTACCGTTTCGTCCGTCCGTTCTTGACAGTGACGTTTTGCCATCACAAAACCTCTCTGCTGAGATACGACAAGAAGATGCTACTACCTCAGCAGTATCATCATGTTCAATCAACAAGAATCCAGTAACCCCAACGAGTCCGAGTTTCCCATCGACCCGAGCTCCTCTTGGAACTGCCCATCTGGGAAACTTGACTTCTTCGCCCGATTCACCGAAGACAAAGAAGAGCACCGCCACTTCCAATGACAAGAGCGACAAGCTACATCCAAGATCCATCAGTGGTAATCAAATTAGAACCACCCGATCCAATCAACCTTTAACTTTGACCAATTCCTCCACTACTCCCTCCCATCTATCCAGACCAGCGCATTCAACTCACCACACGGATAATTCACTCGCTTCTCGAGTAGGATCTCGAATTCGCACCTCTACCATCGATTCTACATCGAGATCATCCAGCAACAGACTGACCTCGATCCCGATGTCTACCTCTTCACTCCAATGTACCTCGTCCACTTCTATGAGTACGATAGGTTCGAGTAGCAGCATGAGTACTAAAGTCCGAAGACCTAGACCTACCTCGATGATAGTTCAACCAAGAGCTTCACTGCTTCCCACTCTGGTCATTAATAGAAGTGGAGTTGGTAGAAGCGACGACGTCAATCGTAGTCAAGTACCATCTTTGAGGAGAGGAGTGGTCAGTGTTGGTCAAACGGCAGCAGAAGAAGGGGAAAAAGTGTCGATGCCTGAAGAGAAAATGATCATCTCGTCCGGAGTTGATCAGGGAGAACTCATCGAGGTGAAAAGAGAGGAGGAGATTCGCTCCAATTTCACTACTGTCATGGTAGATGATTCGAATAGTACATCAGTCAAATCAATGACACCCATCAAATCATCAACACCCTTATCCAAACCGACCTCTTCAATCCCATCTCGTCTCTCAACGTCAACATCTACCATATCTCATCTCTCAACACCACCCTCAAACTCGCTCAAACGTTTCGCACCACGTTTGACCTCCCAATTCACATTCGATCTTCTCCCACCTTCACCAGCTGATGATCCTTCTCAATCCCTTCTTACTACGGATGATGAAGAGGAGGGAGAAGGGTGGAGGGAAGGTTTGAGTAAGGTCGGTGGAGCTTTAGGTGGGGCAGAAGATAGTCCGATGGAGATGGAGAGGAAAAATTTGAGCAGAAGAAATCTGGATGGCTCAAGGATACCAATCTCAATCGATTCACCTACCATATCATCACGTACATTCTCATCATCATCATCATCATCACCGTCTCATCATTACTACGAAGATCAATCATCTTTGATACCCCATACATTCAAGGAACACCCATCAACTATCCTTCCGACTCAGGTCAACGACATCGTTGCTATCACAAATGGTACCATCAATTTCTCCTCATCCTCCTCCCCTTTCTCATCGTCATCATCATCATCTCCATACGAGATCCAAGCTTTGAAATCTCGATTAGATCAATCCCTCTTAGTTCAGAGCTCTCTCTTGGCAGAGAGGGATGAAGCGAGAGCGAGGATGGAAGAATTGGAAGAGAAATTTGTTGCTTTGGAGGTTTCACCTAGCTTGGAGGAATTTAGGGAGAAGAGAGGAAAAGATAGTGAAGGAGGAGAAGGAGACGTAGTTATAGATCCGAAGAGAGGAAATCAAGGGGAAGGAAAAGAAAAAAAGAAAGAGAAAGAGGAGGATGAGGAGGGGGGGAACGAGGAGGAAGAGGAAGTAGGAATGAATAAAGTTTTGGAGCGGATAAAGAAGGAAAAGAAGGAAGTCGAAGGGATGTTGAAAGAGCTGCGGTGGGAGGTTGAGAGATTGGTTGAGGAGAAGAAGAAGTTGGTGATGATAGTTGATCGTGGAAATGAGGATCGTCGAGCGAAGGAGGAGGAGGAGGAAGCGATGAAAGCAAAGAGTGAACAAGAGGATGGAGATACCAAACCATCAGCAACGATGATGAAAGCTCAATGGGAGGAGATTGGGAGAAGGGCTAGAGAGGAGATGGATTGTTTGAGAGGAGAGAGGGAAATGTTGGGAGTTATTGGTGGGATGTTTGACGGTCGATGGGGGAAGGCTTGTTAGAAGAAGCATTTAAATGGTTGATATATAATGACCGAGCAGTAGTAAATATAATGCTGCTGGTGAGACGAGAACCATGATACGAAGAGAAGATGAAGAATAAAAATAAAAGGTCAGGAAACAGTTACGAGCCGATGACGAAACCCCTCTCGTCTCGACCCTCCAAAGGATCTCCTCAACCATCGAATCCTAATCTGACTCGAAGCAGACGATGGACAGTCAACTCTCCACAACGTCGAATCAGGAGTCAACCAAATCCACAACTACTGCCACGATCGATATCCCGACTCAGACGAATCCTTCCCTCTCGTCTCCTTCATCCTCCTCCGCTGCGACCATCACCGCCAACACCGCTAACCCTGTACGCCCAGCTACGATGTCCAGATCCTCATCCTTCGCTGGAAGTGTCAAGGGACTTGTAGGTGGATGGGGGGAAGAAGGTGATGAGAGACCGGATTGGATGAGTGCTTTCACTTTGCTCGGTGAGTCAGGTCCCGACGCGAAGCTGAACTTCAGTTGCCTCCCATGGAATAGGGAGTACCATAGAGCGTTCAGCTAGGAGCTTGGCTGGGCATCCATAGAGCTGGCGTTGAGAGGGGAAACGTGCTTGTGTCACTTGTGGTGACTCCCCGAAAATGGCTGACGATTCCCAACTTGTTCCATACTATTCTCGCTACGCATCCGAACCTTCAGATGTGCTTGAGAGTGAGTACCTCCTCATACAGTCCACAACATCCACAGAGTCATATCTCACAGACCTATGCGCTTTGAAATTCCCTCGTGGCTTCACCAGCATTCTTCGATTCCCGACTCGACTTGTTCGAGCGGCGACTCAAAGTTCACTCTGATCGAATCAAGTCTAGAGCGGGAGAAGTCATCTCCAAGTCTTCTGCCAATCTTCGGTTTGTTCTTTTTCTTCTTCTTTTTTGGACGAGGATCGGGCCACTGCGTGCTCTGAGTCTCTCAGCCCATTCCTGTCTACACTCGATTGACACCCAATTTCTGCCATACCATCATCGACCTCCCCTTACCCTACTTCCCTGGTCATATCAATGCTTCCGTGTTTAGTGCATTGGCCCCCAAATCTCCAAGGATGTGGCCCTCAGGCGCCGAGCCTTCATCTCCACGAGCCGAGCCTGTCGGCGAAGACTACAACTCCGTCGGTACTGGAAGCAGCGCTCACCATATCACCTCTGTATCGCCCCGAAGGGCAAAGGAGGAGCGAAAGGTTGTAGCTGAAAGGGAATTGAAAAGGTTCAAAGCAAAGGTGCTGATCAGGACATCTCTATAGGTTCATACGTCGCTCATGAGTTCAGCCTTCTGACGCTTCACCTTCCCCACCTGATTTACTCCAGGTCCTTACCCGAGTCGATGCGCTCGCAACCTCATGGGATTCCGCTCGAACCATTCGAACACGAGACAAGGTCGCTTTTTTCTTCGGTGTCATGACCGTCCTATCTTCTGCTCTTGTGTTCGGTATCGCACCAGAGTGGATCCCCGTCCTGTAGTAAGTTCTAGAGCCCTCGTCTTACGGTCGATCTTTGCGCGCTGGATCGAGGGGTGTGAGGGTTTAGGGAAGAAGAAGGAAGAGATAGACGGACGATGGAGATAAGTGAGCTTTGACTGACGTCACAAGGAAAAAAAAAACTCTCCTAGCACGGTTCAAAGTGGATTCTATCTGCCTGTCCGGATCTGGACGTACAAGAAGTGAGTCGTGGCCATGACTCGAGTCAAGCTTTTCCTGAGCTGATCTAGATTCGTCCCGTACCTTTTCTTCCGGCTTCGTAGGAAAGCATGGCATTACTTTCTCTGGGTGAGGACATCATCTGCATCTTGCGTCTCTGGTGCTCCCTTTCTTTTCTCAGACTGATCTTTGGTGAATTCATTGGACGATCTCGATGGTTCTGTCAGGACATGTGCTATTGTTCGTCTAGCTTCTTCCATTCACGAGCACGTCCTTCCCACATCAGTGACTGACTTGACTCGCGATTTTCGCTTGGTTGTATTGTCATGGACAGATGTCAATCTTCTCGACCTCATCTGGATGTGGTTCTTCCCATCAAACACGATCTTCTTCACTGCTTGCTATCTCTTAACGATGGGTTTGTCGCCTCTCCACCACCGATACTTGCGTCCCACTTTCATCCGCTGATGGTCACGACCGACTCCATTTCACTCTCCTCCTCATCAGGTCCGCTCGCATCAGCCATCGTAACCTGGCGCAACTCACTCGTGTTCCACTCATTGGACAAAGTCACGTCACTCTTCATTCACATCTACCCACCCTTTGCCATGTCTGTCATCCTTCACTTTTATCCCGATAACGCGACGCGATGGCCTGGTATCGTCAGGATGGGGGAGCTGGGTTGGTGGAGGTCGATAATCCTTGGTCTGGGTGCCTATGTTGTTTGGCAGGGTGCTTACTGGAGGGTGAGTGGAGATGATCAGCTATCATGGGGCATAAACAGACCAGAGCCACCGCCACCTGAAGTCTCTAACGTTTTTCTGTTTAAACGAACCAGTTCGTCATCGTCGGTCGGAGGGAGAAAATTTCGGCAGGCATGCGACCGACATCTTTCCAGCAGTGCGTGTCTCTTGAACCCTTAACGCTCGTCCAGGCGAACATATATCTGACAGTCACCTATCGAAACAAAATCCTTGTCCTTCACGGCTTCTCCGGTGAGCTTCCATCAGTCTCCTCCACGACAAGCACAACGTCATTGGGAAATGGATGCGAGCGACTGCGCCTGAGAAGAGAGAATCTCTCTGTGAGTCCTTTTTCGAAGGAGAATAATAAGAAACAGGGTCCTGCTGTTTCACCTCACGAGTTACGCGATGCTTACTAGACATAAATGTATTTGCTTTACAACCATTTTTCTCTCTCCCTTGAATTCCCGTCTTTGTTTCATGTTTGAATCCTTTCGCAGTCATGTTCTGGCAGCTTGTCTACACCATCGTGTGTTTCCTCCCTGCTGTGTTCTTGCTGCAGGTTGGTTCGGTGGAAATCGCCACAGATATCCCTCGCATTCGTGTCTCTTCGAGAGATAGAGCTGTTTTCTCCTCTTTTAAAAGTCCCTCATGACAGAATCCTTACTCTGACTCTTGATTTTGGAACTAAACCACAGTGGAGTCCCGGTTGGAGCGGAGCTTTCTTGATCGGCGTCTTTGGCGTCGCGACATGTACGTAGTGGAACCCCCTGCCAGGGCTCGAATCAAAGAAAAGAACCCCCCCCCCCCCCCCCCCCCCCCCCCCACAGCTCAGTTCATATAACCTTACCCCTCTACTCTTTGCCAACTCGTCGGTTTATAATTCTCTCAGGGAACGGAGCAAATTACTACGTCGAAGTTTGGGGACGTAAATTTGAACGGGAACTCGAAGCTCTTCGAAAAGAAATGGCCACTATGTCAGCCTCATCTTCCGCATCATCCTCACCACCTTCCATCGTTGGCTCGCCTATTTCGATCAACAGCAAGGGAATGTCCTTGCCGGTAGTTAGTGAAGGGGGATTGGCACCCCCATTGGGATCGAGTGAAGGAGGAGGAGTAAGTCAGAGTGGGTTGGGGTTGGAGAAGGATATTGAGTTTCTTGTGTTGGATGAAACAGAGGGGGATAGTGGGGAAACTGGACAGAACGAGTCACTGAGAAAAAGGGAGACATCAACGATGCTCGGTAAGATGAGGGAAGACGAGTCGTGAAAGGTGGTCGGTTGTTGAAAGGGCGAAATTGATGGGAGTGTTTTGCCTCATTTGGTTTCAGTCTAGTAGGATGATGACATGCTTTTGACGCCAGCGCTCATCAGAGGATTCATTGGAGGAATGGATCAGGTTCCAATACGGTGGGAAATTGATCGAAAAAACATGAGAAAAACAACGCGCTCGTCGCGTCCTACGCCAACCCTCAAACCGCGACGATCCCTCCTCCCTTCACTTCTAGCAGATCCATCCAGCCTCCCTCTCTCTATCAGTCCACCCTTTCCTGAGGGGTCTCATCATGTCTGGCACCTCACTCGCCCAAAGATCTCCAAGAGCAAGGAAGTCCCTCTCCGGTAGTCTCAATCCTTCTTCTTTTCCAACGAATCCAGAGCCCTCTTCATCAGCGAGTTCACTTTTGGCGAAATTAGGAGCAGGCGGAAGGCCAAAGGGAAGAGCAGCTAGCATTGGGGGTCCTGAATCGTTGGGGAGTCTTGGTGGAGCGAACAAGGCAAGGATAACGACGTTATCGCCCAAAAAGGCCTCTAGAAGAGCTTTGGTCGGTTTGAAGATCTCCTCTGCCTCCTTCACTGCGTTCTGATCGCTATTGTTCAGGATCTGACTTGTTGAATCCTTTGTTCTCAAACAGGCACCTCGAAAATCCATCCTCAAGTCTTATAATTCGACAGAAGACAACACCACCACATTCGGTCGAGGGTATTATGATCCTTCCGCAGGTGGAGATGAGGATGACACAATGTTCAGAGGACCTCCAGGAGAGACGACGACGATGAGATTCAAGAACAGAGTCAGCTTTGCCGCTCATGCTCATGTAAGGTCAGTGATTTCGGTTGCGGGAAAATCCTGTACAGACGTACTCTCTCTTGCTGATCGAATAAAGATCTGATGGATTCATTCGTGTAGGATGTTCGAAGTCGAGGACCTTAATAAATCATCGTCCCATCATCATCATCGGCCCGGGCCATCCTTCGCTCCAGCTCCACCACCACCCCCACCTCAACAACCTTCACCTGCTCCTTCTTTCTCTGGGAACATCTTTGAGGACCCTGCTCCCGTACCCCTGAAATCCAACATCAAGACAGCTGACCTGCCCATGACGATCCCCTCATCGTCAACCTCTTCTTCTTCTCGTCGAAGAAAATCGACTACTGCGATAGATGCCAACGTGTCGAGAACGTCCTTGGGGGAAAGTTCATCGAAGTCATCCAACAAACGTCGAGCATCCATTCAACCCACTTCAGCGGCGATAGCCTCTTCGTCGAGGGTCGACTTCCTATCGCGACCATCTTCGATCACTACCAGTCTTCCCTCCACGGATGCTCCAACTTCAAGGAGGAGAAGCTCCCTCACGAGTAATAGACGTGCCTCAGCTGTCTCAGAGGGTAGCGTCGACATGGAGATTGATTCAGATGACGAACAAGTTGGAGGAACGAACATCTTCCAATCTGATCAAGGCGACGACTATTCGAGTGGAAGAGTTGAAGAAGAGAATGAAAAGGGTGTCCGAGACGAAGATCAAGATGAAGGAGAGGAGGAAGAGGGTGACGATGGAATGGAAATGGAAGAGACTCAAGTTCTTGGAGGAATCCTTCGTAACCACCCATCCATCAATGATCCCAGACTTTCGCCATCCGCTTCAACTGCTTCACCTCATCCTTCACCAGCCCAACAATCTGTCGGTTTCCAACCGGACTTTGAGCATGAAGCTCATCCTCCAACTTCTTCATCTCTCTCACCTGCTGTCTCGGAAGATGAGGAGAAGGAAGATGATGACGATGACTCGGACGATATGGATGATGACAACGAGGATCAAGAGGATAAGACCATGGATTTCACAGTTGCTACGGGTGGAATCATTCCTCCTTCGGCACCTGAAGGGATCGAAGCAAGATCAAACCGACCTTCGATTGGATACGCCATAGAAGAGGAGGAAGCCAAGAGGTTGTTCGCTTGGAGCTCCTTGGGTACTAGTGGTGATGGCGGTGAAGATAGGCAGAGAATTGGAACGACGAGTGTGGGACATTCGTTGGGTGGAAGACAAAGAGCTGAGATGGAGGAATTGGGAGAATGGGGTGAAGGAGATGAAGAAGGTGAAGACTCTCGTCTAGAAGTAGAGGAGGATGAGGAAGAAGGTCAAACGATGGAGATGGAGCTGACGGGTGTCGTAGGTGGAATTCTACAGGATAGAGGCGGAGATGAAGGAGAGAGTGATCTCAGTACGGACCTGGAAGATGATGACGAAGAGGAAGGAGACGAGATGGACATGGACGAGACGATGGCTTACGGAGGTGTTGTACTCGGCGATGGTCAGGAAAGTGGAGGTGGTGGTATCGGTACGGTTACAGCCATGGGAGTCAGTGCTATTGCCGGAAGGAGGATCTCGCTTGGGAGCGGTGCTCGAAGGGCTTCGACTGGAGTGGGGAATCGACAATCGCTCGTTGGGGTTGCTGGAAGACCAAGTCAAGCTCGAGCTTCGCTGGGTGGAATAGCAACAAACAGAGGCGGAATTCCCAAACAACCGCGAGCTTCCTTCGCTGGTACTAGCAGTCGTCGGACTAGTTCTTCTCTTGCTCCTCTTCGACAATCGGTCCAGCCATCACACCGACAACCACGACTGAACGCAGAAACCGACGAGCACATGGGAGAAGACGAAACTATGCCTCTCGACCTTGACCTCACTGTTGCCCACGGTGGAATTTACGTGGACCCTTCTTCATCGGAGGCGCGCAGAGATGAGATGGAGGGAGATGGCGACGAGGACGCTGATGAGGGTCAGACGATGCCACTCGACTTGACGATCGCTCATGGAGGGATTCTTAACCAGCCTGAATCGAACGAGGAGGAAGAACCAGATGGTACGATGGCTGTCGATTTGACTGTTGCCAGGGGAGGGATTCTATCAACGTCGGCCGGTTCTCAAGATGATCTACCCACGTTCGCGCCTTCCGCCATCTCGACATCGACCATCATCGAGGAACCAATTTCATCAACCGCCACGGTGGGCGTAACCGCCGAATCAGCTCAACCTCAACCACTCAAGTCACCCCGTCGAAAGCCCCCTGGATCGACGACTGCCCCTACACCCACTCGATCGATCCCGTCCTCCGTCACACGTCCGACTGCCTCGTCTGCAGCCAAAGCTGCAGCAGTCAGTCGAAACCTCTTTGACTCACCAGCTGCTCCTTCGACGAGCGCGAGAAAGAAGAGACAGAGTCTTATCGGGGCAGCCGCTGACGTTTTGGGATCAGCAAAGAAGCTCGTGTTTGGGGGAGGAAGTCAAAATGTTGGAAAAAGTCCGGGTGGTCGAGATGCGGGTGCCTCTTCTTCGAATTCGTTGGCCTCGCCCAGTAAGAAGAGGACTCAAGATCAGGTTGCAGCAGGAGAAGGAGAAGATGGACCCATCTCCATCTTTTCGACTAAAAGCCCAAAAAAGAGACGATCTTCTGCCATCACCTCCGGAATGAGCTCTGCATCACCCGTCCTTCCTGACAGTCCGCCACAAGAAGAGGACGTCTTTGGATCCCTTATCGCTTCAAATATCCCCCCACGAGCGGAACCTATCGAGCTCCTGGGAGGCAGGAACATTTTCGGTTCTTCTTCACAAGAGAGTCTTCTCGCCAGCACTACCAACACTCCTGCTGCAGATGAACCGGTCGGAAGCTCCTCGGGAACTACACCCAAGAAATCGCCTCACAAACCTGACAGGAAACGATTGTCACTTCTTCCATCCCGCCAGAACGTCACGAATCTAGAAGATTCTGATCAACCATCTACCAACATTTTCGTTGGTTCCTCTATTGAGGGAACTTCGCCCTCTCGTCCCAATTCCTCGACGACCACTTCGACGACCCAAGTCGAAGCGATTCTCCCCCCTCTCGACCAAGAACGACAGGAGTCGTTTGGTTCCACCTCCTCATCTTCCTTCAACCTCTTCGATGGCCCTGCTCCTCCACCTTCGACGTTGGCTCAAGAGTCTTCTGATGATGTGACTCAACCACCGACAACCAGAAACCTATTCGAATTCGAATCAGTCCCCCTGGAATCACCAAACGAAGCCTCATCTGTTGCATCTGAGCCGGCTCCTCGCCCCTTCATCACGGCCGCATCTCGAGCGACACCGAAGAAGAAACTCGGTCGAATGAGTTTAGCAGCCTCGGCAGTGACGCCTAGAGCGAGTAGCGTCATTGGTGCTGCAGGTGGTACAGGGGGAGATCCAATAACGCATGAAGCGAGTGGAGTGGAAGATCCGATGGTGAGTGAATTTCCCAACTCCTGCTTATCCGTTTGACTCTCACCTAAACCGACAAATCGTGATTACTGACCTTCGTTATGGACGGTGAACAGATGCAAACGAACCCGGTGACTCTCGGTCAGTTCCTCGACATGACGGGTCTGACATTCATGGACAGGATGCATCCTCGGCGTCGATCAACTATCAACCCAGGAGAGCTTCTAGGGATTCATCGTAGAGACGTAACTGGATCCAGCAACCGTCAGTCCACTCTTCCTTCACATCACTTGGACTGAGAACTTTTCTCGAAACTTTCCGTGGTAACGTTCTCACTGATATCTGTCGTCAAAAAACTCATTACAGTTGGTCGAGAGTATCAAACGGTCGAATACGCCAATCACGTTCTCAACGTGCCATACCTCATGGTATACCAATGGGTCAGCATCATCCCTTGGATTCGCTCATCACCCTGTGCTCATCTCTTATCTTCAAGCTGATGCGTTCTAGTCCCGACTCTTGGATACAGGCATGCAATCATCTCAAAGAATCGACCGCGATATCTCAGCATAACGTCCACATCCTCGATCGCGAAGCCTCAGCGTTGAATCCCGTCCTCTTCAGAGAGTATCTCGAGGCTGAAGATGAGGAAAAGGGGATGATTGAGGTAGGGAATCTCTCCTCTCCCAATTCCTTGGTTTGCAACAACGATACAAGTCGTAAACTAATCGACCCGGCGGTTCTTACGGCTTTCGCTCGACTCCTCAGGCTCAACTCAAATACCTCAAGGCTTACTCCCACCTCACCATCAAGAAAAAGTGGAGAGACTGGAGATTGGACCTCATTCTCAAGCTCAAAGCCATTCACGAAGAGGATCTGACTGATCTCAATGAGGTGAGGAACCCCGGTCTGGCTTCTTTTTCCGTTCACCTAATCTTAGGCCTTCCTCTCAAACTGCTGGCGTCAAATCTGACTTGTCCGGGTCCGTCACATTCATTCGCGGGGTTGTTGTTGTTGTGCAGGATCGAGAAAAACTTCAAGAGATCCAAAGTGCGTTCGATGATCAAGGACCTCTTGACGACTTGAGAGCGAAACATGCTGCTCTCAAGGTTCAACTTGCTCAGGAACGAGCAAAAGTCGAAGAAGTACTTGCGTGCGACCAGAAGGAATTAGAACATCGTCGGTCGGATATCCGAGAGCAAAAGTATGTGATTTCGGGACAAAGTGACGATCAGGGGGGGGGGGGGGCAAGTTCTTGGAAGGAACAGAAGGCGATGGTACAGGTGAAGCTGACTTTCAACTATTTCTCCGAATCAAACGCATCGATCACAGAGATCAAATCGACTCGCTCAAGGCTGAATTGGCAGACACCAACGTGATGCTCGGTAGTCTCACGACAAAATACGATACCCTAGAGTCTCAACGGAAGTTGACTCAGGATGCCATCGATCGAGCCAACAACGTTTTGGCCGATTCCTTGGGGTTCACTAGGGAGAAAGTGTTCAAACTCAAGGGTTGGTTTTCTTTTTCTTCCCAATCAGCCGGGGAAGTTCGGTCGCAGACCTCCCCCCCCCCCCCTCTCCAATTACAAAGCCGATGTGTTTTTTGCTGACAACCCTTATCCTGTTTTTTTTTTTCCTTTCTTTCTTTTTTCCATGTCATCGATCGTTCTCATCAACTCAGACGAATTCAACACGCTCGAATTTCTTACCTCCATCCAAATCATCTCAATTCGATCCAACTACATTCAACTCAGTATCCTCGACGATCTCATCCTCACAGTTGACTGCGAACTTTACCGACCAAGTATGGGATCACCCTCTAGTACTGTACCGAGGCTCGAACTATTGCCTCGAAAGGGAAGGAGAAACGAGGTGTTGGTTGGGATCTTGTTTGAGTTGGTGAAAGACGAGATGGAGAGGGTTAGGAAGGAATGCAGGGAGACCAAAGAGGTCAGTTAAGCTTTCTCTTTCTTGAAAACCTGGTCGGGATCGATTTGTGAAGGAGTGGCCTGAGAAGCTAAAAAAAAAACCCCTCTTGTCCGCTCGGACATCTTCTCATGTTGTTTTCGCACAGCTCGTCTCACATATCTATCAGATGTGGTCCTCCGTCCTTCGACTGAATCTTGAGCTCCATCTCATCTCACTCCGTTATCCGACAACCTATCATCGACAAACGGATTCGAATTTAGCATCAACCATCGTTCAAGCTCGATCAACCATCCTCCTTCCTTTGACGAGAGCAAAGATTCAAGTCATCTTTTCGATCGATGGAAAGACACTTCGATCATGGCCGGCAAAGATTGCAGAGACCGTCGTCGAATTGAAAGTTGTGTATGGTCAAATTGAGTAAGTTGATGCCTCCCCGGCTCCCTCTACTCTCAAAGACGAATTGACCAATTTGTTGAGAAGATAGAACTGATCGTAAATCTCTTCCTCGAATCTTTGCTTTCTTCTCGATCCCCCCCCCCCCCGGTATCTGACAAATGTCTAACAATAACAAAAAGTTCAAAGAACATACTGTCCACCGTCAAGAACAAGTTGGCCGAGGGTACCATCGAGCGTCATAGCGGAATTTTCGTCGACGCAGTACTCGAAGCTGTATCCCTCTCAAGCTAAACGAAATCGTCCCCCCC
>BCKM01000021.1:73583-99532 GCA_039545415.1 Udeniomyces megalosporus | reverse complement strand
ATGGGAGGGAGTCACCCCCCCCCCCCCCCCCCCCAACCTTCTACACTTGTCGGCTTGCTTCCCAACTGCTTCGTCCCCCCCCCCCCCCCCCCCCATTCCCTTGAACTTTCATCTTATATCTTACCCATGCCTCTTCGGTTTTCTTTCTTTTTTTGCTTTTCTTTTGTCCGCTCTCACTCGAACTTGTTATACCCACATGGAGATGCCTCTAGGATCGGGGTTTTTTTTTTCTCTCTTGAGTTATAACCTTTCTTGCTATAAGAAAGGCCTGAGAACAAAGGCGGACAGAATGATAGTTCCGAGAGAAGGAGACAGGAATGACATCGATGAGAACTGGGGAGATCTCAAAAAAAGAAAAGAAGGAGTCACAGGACAAGAACAAAGAGAAAGAATTGGAAGGGGGGGGAGGGGGGGGGGGGGGGGGGAGGGATACAAGGTTCAAGATATGCAAAAGAAGATACATCAAAAACTTCATTGATTCGCACGCGTGTCGACCAAAGCCAAAGCCAAACGAGAAGAAGGAGAAAAAAAAAAGGTTCAATCATCTTCCCTTCTATTCCTTCTCCAAATCCTCGCATCGAACCCGCTTGGTAACCTCCTCGTCGAAGAGAACTTCCGAGGTTTGATACCACCACCACCACCACTTCTCTCCTCCCTAATATCTTTAGTTCGACCACCACCACCATACGTTGACCTATCTCGACGACGACGATCCTCAAGTCTTTGGTGCCGTTGTTGTTCCTTTCCGATCCTTTCAAGTTCCTTACGTTGCTTGACGATGGTGAGGATGGATTGAGCTGACGTTCTGACATCGGACATACTGTTCAGAAAAGAAGACAGTAGAGAACCCCCACAACAGATCGGGCAGATGGGTTTTTTTTTTTTTTTAGCTTGAAACAAGAAAAAATCTCGAGAGGAAGAGAAAGAGAAAAACCGCCAAGGGATTGTTTTTTCCTTCTTCCTGGATATGACTTACTCGAGTCGGTATTGCTTTGGAGTGATACCTTTCCCAAACGTGCTAAGGGGGGGGGGGGGGGGGGGGGGGGGGAGGGGTGGGAGATCAACCAGATTAGCCTTTGTCAATCATTAATGGGGGGGTGGATTGAACGGAAGACCATCCTTTCCCTGCAACTTATCGTAATTCGCTCACTTGTTGACATGATTCGAGCACAACAGTCCGATGACGATATTGAGTAGATGGAATGGGACTGTAGCGAAAGCAGCTGTGGCGAATTTCGCCAAGGCGATTTTCTCGAATCGATAGAGTTTTCCTTTGCAACCAGGGAGAGACGAGCGAGGGTAGCAGGTCTTGGAAAAGCTCGCATCATCTGGAGAAGGAAAAGAAAGAAAGGAAAAAAAAAAAGAAGAAGAAAGAACGGTGTTGAGGAGAAATGAGAGAGAGAGTCAGAAAGATGAGTGAGCGATGATTCGATATCCCACGACATTTTCGTTTTCTTCTTCTTTTTCCATGAAGAAAATAGGTATATATATATAAGGGATGGTTTGAGGGATGGAGATATCTTACGAAGTGGATTATAGAATCCACAGCAGTGGAGAGAGTTTTGAATTCGAAGGCGGCTTTTTTTTTTGTTGTTTTGGGTTTTAAAAACGTTCAAAATCCCACCGTCAGCGTCTTATGATCCAATATCCAAAAAAGGAGAGGAAACAAGGCTTGAGAGTGCGAGAGGAAATAAAAGGGAGGGACTTACTCGATGTCATCATAGAACTGGCTCCAAGCTTGATTGAGTTTTCTATCCAACTTGAGAGCTTCCCTCTTGTAACTTGTGTAGCCAATGAAGCATATGGAGAGTAGAGCTGGCCAAAGCAAGACATTGTAAAATGCCAGGATGGGTCGATTGTTGAGTAGGGTCCCACAGAGACCGACAACGGCGGTGAAGAGGCAGAAACACGAAGCGAATGTAAGGACTGTTGAGGAAAAAAGGAGGAACAGAGAAAAGAAGAGAACAAAAAGAAAAGAGGACAGTGAGCTGAAGGCTTCCGATAGGTCTGGCATGGGAGGGAGGACTATTGGTGATGGACGAACAGATGAGTACATCCTTGTCGGCGACGAGTGTCACGTCGGCCATGTCCTGAGCTGTGATGAAAAGAAACGGATAGCGTCAACGATACAAGACTTGCAAGCAACGATGTGACGAGAAAGAGTGCTCACTCCTAAACCAGATTGTCAAGGACCATCCAAGACCCAACAAAGCATAGACAAAGATCTGGATCACGTTGCATCCAACATCAGCTCCGTCAATTGCTCGAACCTTATCTAGATCAAAGACATATGGGCGGCTTACGGTACAAACTGACATCAAAAGAATGACCTTTGATTTTCGCCATTTCTTCTCCTTGGTGCCAGCAGCCGCCCGAGCACCAGCTCCGCCGCTTCCTCCTCCTGCCCCAACACCGCCGCCACCTGTCCCACCGATTGGCTCACCAGATGAGGCTCTTAAACTATCTTTGAATTCCTCTGCTATCGGAAATTTGTCCGTCACTTTCCCGCTAGCCGCTCCACCGAGTAACACACCCAAACCTAAACCGACTGCCGTCACTTTTGGTTCAGGCTTCTCTTCCAGGTTAGATAGTCTAGATGGTAATGAGAGAGGGTGAGCTGGTGGCGCTTTCGACAGTGTCGAGAAAAAGGAGTACTCCGTCCGGGGGGAGCAAGAGTCAATGGATGAGGGCGATTGTGATGTCCGAGAGGACGAAGAGGATGTCATGGACCGGGAGAAGAGAGTAGAGACGAAGGATGAAGCTGAGGAAGCGAAAGATGGAGCTGAACGATGAGTTCGTGAACGGGAGTCATGATATGAGCTGAATGAAGGAAGGGGAAGTGGACGAGGCACGACTGTGAGTGGACGAGTTGGGGGCAAGTAAAACGACTGAGGTTGAGAAGATGAGGTAGACGGGAGTTTGGACGGAGGGAGAGAATCGGATGAGGGGAAGATGGGAGAATGATGTCGATTTCTGAGAGAAGGAGACAGTGGTACCGAAGCGAGCGTTGGCGAAAATCCAGAGGAAGACGCATACGGATTATCGAGCGAATGAACAGAGTGGTTGGAATGGAGCAGAGATGATCGCAAAGGGGGTGGAGGTGGTCCCCTATCTCCTCTAGAAGACTGACGAGATGATGAAGAGACCGATGACGACGAGGTTGGGGGACGGTGATGAGGATTGTGTAGAGAATGATCGTCTGAGAACGTTACTGAACGGCTGCCACTCGATGAACTTGAGGAGGAGATAGAAGTAAGGTTCCTAGTCGTGGAAGTCTTGGAATAAGAGCCATTGATCCTACTCGTCCCATCGAACGGAAGAGATGGATGGTGTCGATATGGATCCGAAGAAGATCGATGATGATGATCATTCCTTTCTTCCTCCTTAACAGATCTCAGTGAGCTACGTTTGCCTGTGCTAACCCTCTCGCTACCACTGCGACCTGCACTCGAGAACTGTAGTCCTTCACGATCACTGTGGCCTCTTGTAGAATAATCGGGAGTAGGATACCTGTCCATGTCCCTCGCCGTTCCTGAACTTCGAATTGTACTTGCTCGACTGGATTCGCTGATGACGGAGGAACCTGATCGAGAGGACGACGTACGAGAAGATGACCCTCGAGATGAGGGAAGAGGCGGATAATCGGTAAAAGGACGAGCGGCATAGTAGTCCGGCGTTGGGTAGCGCGAGGGAGGCCGAGATCGAGAGGAAGCAGTGGTTGTCGTCGAATTTGAATTGAGCGATTCTCTTCGGCGTGAAGGGCGATGGGATGAAGATGATGGTGGTGAGGGTGGCGGAAATGAGGCTGTGGATGTCGGCGGGAGTGGATGGGAGATGAAGGAATGGGCTTGATGTTGCTCATACTCGTCGGTTGGCTGATTGTATTCGACATAGTTCGAATAAACGTCCTGATGTGACTGAGCGAATGGCATCGAACTCTGACTCCTTCCGTATGAACTTGACCTGGCCAACTCGGATTGAGCTCCCTCTGTCGACGTGGAGGGGACCATCCTCATGGTTGTGGCAGGATGAGGTAAGGGTTCGTTGATGTTGAAAGGATTGACGAGAATCTGTTCTCCCCCTCCACTTGCTCTCGAAGTCAAGGTACTGGCCGTTTCTCGTCCATCTTGTGCATCATCGTGATTCCTCCCGTGTTCGTGATGTTCGCTGTAGAGAGGCAACGTCGCCAGGCTGATGTTGTGACTCAGAGGAACGAAGATTCGATCGGGATCGTTGATAGCGGCAGATCGAGATATTCGATCGAGTGAGGAAGTTGAAGAGGAGGAAGATACCGATGGAACGGACGTAGCAAGTCTTTGATGAGAAGGAAGCGTTGGCGATCTAGAGCGATCCGTAGAAGAATAGGAGGGGATTGAGTCTGGCGAGGAGGAAGAAATGGAAGATGTCGCTCGATGAGATTCGTGGTAGTACTGATGGACCATTGAAAGATAGAGATTGAGCAGCCAGACAGAGATGGAGACGTGGAGACGAAGGGCGAGAGTTGATGGTGGTAAGCAGATGAACGAATGGCTGATGGTATCGACTGGGTCAGAAGGAGGCGAGTACGAGGAGGCAGATGGCCTTGTCGATCGAGATCCAGGGGGCTTGTCTGCTCAGGGGCCGGGAGGCGGGTGAACTCGGTGTGTGGATCTGAACTGTCTTGGTGTTGGACAAGGAGGAAACTCCCAACACGTGCGAGGCAAGAGAAGGTCGGTATCATGACAAGAGGATCGTGTTAGTGGCATGTGAGCAAGTGATTCGTTTGATGTCAGCAGGTAATCATGTCTCTAGTCGTCTGTCAGCAAAGCATGCACTCTCTATGCTTGTGTTACAATGAGATGGACTCCAGGCTGTGAGTAATGAGGTGAGGTGTCAGCTTTGAGTGAGTTTGTGCGTGTAGGCGTGTCGAGGTATCGGTCTCGGACACACCCAAAGGCGAAGACAGAAAGTCGAAATTCGCCCTGACCTCTCGAGCTGTCCACCACGAACCCAACACCATGGACAACCTCATCGCAGCAGCTGGCCCTATCGCCTCCTCCTCCTTCCACACAAAGAAGCGTCCTAGATCAAACAATGACCATAAGACCGTCCGCAAGGGAAAGGACGGCGAGAGGATCGATCCTTCCCTCCATTCTATCGGTACAAACGTGAGCTCTTGACCGACGACATCCCTCGAAACAACTCAATCCTACCTACATCCACACATCTTCATCCTGAAACCAAGACAACGCTCCAGTCACAACCACACCCGAAACCGAATCCACTGACCACTTGACCCTCACCCGACAACCCGTGCTTGCCCTCCGTTCAGACAAGAGCTCCCAAGTCACATCACACCAAGGATGAGCTTCGACCCCCCAACATGAGCTACATCAAAGACAAGAAGCTTCGATCCAAACTCTCGTCTGCCGCTTTAGCTACCAAACGAGCCAACAAGGCTAGGGAGGATGCTGAACTCGTTCGTCAACCCCAAGTCTTCCATCCTTGTCTTCAACCTTGCTGCGAGGCTGCTGACACCCAGCTTGACGATCTATGACTTAAATACACCAAACTCAGCTCCTCCCGACTCAAGCCGGTCTGATGCAGCCAACGACACCGCTAGAAAGGACATACAAAGTCACTCAGTCCGAAATTCAGGCCGCCGCCGGTCTCGCTACAGCCGCAAAGGGCTTCGACCTGAGATTGGACGGAGGAGGAGTTGTTGCCAACTGGAGTCGAGATGGAAGGTGAGCAACGACCACGTCACTGATGGAGCTCACAAAGGACGACGTCAAGAGGTATAGGGAACGTCACGATTGATGTTTTATCCCGTTCATCGTACAACTCTAGACATCTGGCTATGGCTACTCGACAAGGTTCGATATCAACCATGAACTTCCAGTCTTCCCAACTTCAATCTGAGATCCACGTCAACGAGACCGTCCGTGATATCACGTGAGTTTGCATCTGCTTTTCCGATTCTCTTCCAGATGTTTTGAGTAGGGGACCCTCGAAACATGATACACATTCTAACGTTCGAATCCATTTGTCCACTCAACAGTTTCCTTCATTCATCCGCATTCCACGCCGTCGCCCAAAAGAAGCACGTTTTCATCTACGATCAAGATGGTACTGAACTCCAGTAAGTACGATTTCGCGCCGATCAACTTGTCTCCACTGCTTTTCATCCTCTTGGGACACAGGTCTGACCATCCAACCTATCCTCTCTCTGCTTATCCTTCATCCTCATTTGACAGCAAGCTCAAGGATCATATGGAACCTACAAGACTTGCCTTCCTTCCTTACCACTATCTCCTCGTTTCGACGTCACAATCTGGTTACCTGAAGTACCAGGACACTTCCACCGGCACTCTTATTAAAGAGCAACGAACCCGACTCGGTGGTTGTAACGTTCTCGAAGTCAACAACACCAATGGAATTGTTCACCTTGGTCATCAAAACGGTACCATGACCCTTTGGTCACCCAACCTTCCAACACCTCACATCCGTCTCCTCGCTCATCTAGGTCCAATCGCCTCGATCTCCATCGATCCTTCAACCAACTCTTGCGGCCGTTATTTTTCCACCGCTGGATTGGATGGAATCGTCAAGATTTGGGACACTCGTTCTTTGGAAAATCCGCTTCGACAATGGACTTCTCGTAGGGAGATTGCTTCCACCTCTTTCTCCCAAAGAGGTCTTTTAGCGGTGGGCGCTGGTTCGACCGTCTCTATCTACGACAACACCATCACTCAAGGTGGAGGCGGAAAGACAGGGCCCTTCGGACCTAGTCCTTACTTGACAAACGTCTTTGGAGGAAGGAGCATAAAGGATGTCAAGTTCTGTCCGTTCGAAGATGTATTGGGGGTGGGAACCGATGCTGGATTCTCAACTTTGCTCGTACCGGGAAGTGGAGAACCTAACTTTGATAGTGGAGAAGGTGACATGTATGAAAGTGGTAAGAGAAGGAGGGAGAGGGAAGTCAGAAATGTTTTGGAGAAGGTCAGTTTTTACTTATGTCTTTTTTTGTCGGCCGGAGCATATTTACTTACTCTTCAATTTAATTCTCAAACCCTCAACCCTAAAAAAAAAAATCCCCTCGTCCTCAAACCAGATCCAACCTGACCTTATCACCATGGATCCCTCCCAAATTGGAGCCGTCCGAGCTCCCAAACCCACAGTCCACGCAAACAATCCTCACACATTCGCCAACCCAAACAAACCCGTTCCATTCTCAAAGCTTTCACGTGTCGATCGTCTCAAGACGAATGGTGCTATCGAAGATGCCCCAGTCTCGGACGACGAAGTCGATGATGAGGAGGAGGATGAGGAGAACGGTGAAAGTGGTAGGAAGAGGGCTGGTACTGAGAAGGAGAAGATGAAGATGAGAGGAAGAAACAAGAGTTTGAAGAGATTCCTCAGGAGGAAGAAGAAGAACGTCATCGATCCCACTACCGTACGTTTCGAAGATCACCTTTGACCTTCCTTCTCACACACATATGAAACAAAACAACGAGAGAAGGAAGAAAATCCCTTATGACTGACTGGTTTTTCTTGTGTCCTTTTCTTGCCCCTGCTTTTTTTTTTTTTCTTGTTTTTTTCTTCTTTTCTTCACTTTTGAATTACTTTTCCTTCTTCTTACCCTCTTGAATCTTTTTCTTCCCACCTTCTCCACTCCTCACTACCCACTAATTTCCTCCTCATACCCCTCGCATACACACACACACACACACATAACAGATCGCAGCTCGGGAGAAACTCGCTGCCGATCGAGAGCGTCGGGAACGAGCCAAGAATCCAACTTCTGGTCAAGACGGTGAAACTGGTGCTCTCGCTAGGTTTGGTAAGAGGAGAGATTGATTTTCCTCAAGATAAAAAAAAAAGAAAAAAGAGAAGAAGAAGCAGAAGAAACGTCGTTTCGTATCCATATATTTTCATACATCATGAATCGGTTTTTTTTTCTTCCTTTTTTTTTTTTTTTCTTCTTGCCTCTGATCCTCTTTCATTTTGATCAGAGTTCTTGAATATAGAAGAATCATTTCCAGCTTAGACTCGAGAAGGATCAAATCAGGATCTAAGATTGCCGACGACAAGGAAGAGCAAAGGAAGCATGTATTAGGGAACTTGACTAAAAAGTAAGGAAAAGACTCTTGAGAGAGATTGCCGTCGTTGGCTTGGAGGATGACAATTAGAGATAGAAGCATAGAAAAGTCGTCAAGCTGTAAGTATCATGAAGTGGAAGAGGGGGACGAAAAATAGCAGCAGTCGGGGAATGATGATTATATGTAAAGGATACGAGGAGGTTGTCTGAGAATTGAATGACCATATCGAAGGGATGAACGAGGCAGAAACAAGTGGGCAGCAGATGTCAAAAGGCCAGATAAAAATCATATGAGTGCTTCCTTCGTCTTGTGTCTGATCTCTTAATCTCAATCCTTGTCATTACGCCTGTCCTCCATGCTCTCCCTAGGAGCGACCAGACTCGAATCCATCCTCTGGATGTCTCCTAACCTTCCTCCTCCAGTTGACCCTGGAAAAGCGCTAGCTCCCCCACCGGCGGAAGTTGAAGAAATCGCCGGACCCAATACAAGTTCCTCCCTAGCAACTTCCATCACAGGCGTAGTTTGTGCTGGAATTCCTCCTTGAGAATGACTCCTCTCTCTATTGGCAGCTGTGGTGCTCGAAATGAATGAAGCTCCTCTTCTCCTTCCTCCCCCTCCCTCGGTTCCCGAATTCGATCCTCCAGCAGCCGACCAAGAGCTGGATACACTTTCTCCTCTCGTTCTCGATCCTCCGAAAGCAATGGGAGGCGGGACCAGAACTTCCTCTCCACCTGCTGGATTGGTCACGAAAATTTCCGAAGCCCTCGAACTGGCTCTTGGCCTTCTCTGATTCCTTCCACCTGTTCCACCCAGCGAGTAAAGCGATCCAGTCTGGGAAGATGCTGTGAGGGCTCTCGGTCGACCGAGAGTGATTGGAGCTAACATTGGAGATGATTGCGGATAAGCTGATGATGTCGGCAAGTGATCAGTTTGAGGAGAATTCATGACGCCGATGCCAGGTGATCGTGGATGCTGTGAAATCGCTCCACCGTCTGCGCGAGAAAGCGTTGAGACGTTGGCCGTGAGGGGTGGTCGGGCTCGAGAGAGGGTGGACGTCATGCTGGCTCGAGTGTCCATTCGACCGATCGCAGGTGCCGCGGGTGATGAATTTGAATCAACTGGGGCATTTTCGAGTTCTCGTGGCGGAACAATAGGGATGAGATGGTGTTCGGCTTGAGAACCGAGAGCGAGGAGCGCGATGATAGGATTGGTGATGATGCCGAGGAGGAAGGCAAACACGAGTTTGATCACTTGAGGTGCCCATTTATTGCCGAGATTGTCGTTCTGGTAGATGGGTCTGATGATATGGGTACAGAAATAAGACAAGAGATGAGGAGAGTTCGAGAGAGAGGCGGTGGTTGATGAGTTCGTTGTCAGAGGTCCGTGCAACCGGTTGGCCACGTGCGGATTTACTCACCCGAGGATGACGATCGCCAAACACCAAAGTGGGAAACCAAACAGTACGCCCAAGCCCAAGCCCTGCAGAGCCGTCCAGAATAATCTTTTGAACCAAGCTGCGAATCCGATTCCTCTCGCCGCCAGACAATTCCTCTCTGTTCCTTCGAACAAGAATCGCATCAACATCCACCAATAGTAACTCGCTTTCTTTGTCCTCTTCCACTCCATCATTCCGGTCTCGTTCGGGTCGAGTTGAACATTGGTGCCTTTCTCGACGTTCCTTGGATTGGAATCGATAGACGAGCTCGATGAGGGGGAGCGTCTTTGCTCCCCTCTAGGGTCACGAGGATGAGGATGATTGTGTTTGGGAGGATTCTTCTTGAAGAGAGACTCTGGGTTAGGCAAGTGAGAAACGTGTGGGTAGACAAAAGGTAGAGGGATGATGGCGTGATGGTGGAGATCGGTATGAACCAGAGTCGAGGAGATGAGCATCGAGACGGCCGCTACCGTGATGGGCCAAGGATAACGAGGAAGATGAGTGAAAAGTCAGGCATGGCAAGGAAGATTCAAAAACCATGAGAAGAGGGGATCGAGGAGCAAGAGGATACGAAATTTGGCGTCGTCAGCTCATTCTGCTGCGGGCGCCGTTGTCTTCTTTCCTAAAGGCTTACTCTGGATCAAGCAGGTGACTCCCAGGTCCCCTGCGATGGTGTTCTTAGAAAAAACCCACATCTTGACTTGGTCTTGACCATGGTACACTTTTAGATCGCGTCGGGAACGGTAAAGATAGAAAGAGGTGGGGAGGCGGGCACGGGAGGGAACAGAAGTATCGTTCGAGGCTCGTCAGTCAGGACAACGCGTGTGGATGCTCGAGCTTGGTTTTATCTCCAAGAAGGAAGGAGAGCTTGACTCACTCGCATAGGCTGCATAGTATATAGTGTAGTCAGACTCGTGAGTAAGCAGCTGACGAAGGCGTCTACGTGTTCCTTCCTCGGTTCGTCCGCGTTATCTTAGGCCAAGCCAATGGACTTACCGATAGCGAAGTTGATTCCACCATCAATGATGCCAGCACCTGTGAGAAGCGACACGAACGCCAAGTTCGCGGTTGTCAATTTCAACGCACTCGTTGCTGGGTCGTCCCTCAGCTTCGCCCCTCTCACTATCCTACTCAGACAGACGAAGACGCACCGACTCCTTGGAGAAACAGTATGTAGAACCACTGTCGACCTGTGAGCGGAAGCGGGAACGGACGGAAGAGTGAGGTTCCTCCTGATGTTGTAGTTACGACCGGGGTGTCTTGGGCTTTGGTCTCTGTTAAAGTTGTCGGTGCCATGAGGTAGGGAGATGGTCCGCCTGAGGAAGGGGGACGATGGAAGGATAGGTAGGGGTGGACGAAGTCAGGGGGCGGGTTGACGTGAGAGCCCTTTGGAGCGAGCCTCCTTGAATTGATTCAGCCATAACGTGACATTCGAATCTTCCTCTCCATCTTGTCCACAATACACCTAGCAATCGCTCTCATGGCTACAACATGCATTTCCTGGAATCCTACCATCCATTCATCACCCTTCAGCGAAAATCATCCCAAATTTAGACAAAGGATGTACAGCATGCATCAGAGAGCATGACCACTGGCCCGACAGATCAGGGTCGAGAATCAATTCACCTCGCACGGTCAAGGATTTTGGGTGTGCCTTCGGGTAGCGAATGGATGGATGTTTATCTCGGACAAGGATGATGATCCCATCTATAGGTCGTCAAGCGGATGTCCACCTTGGGAGAGTGCCGGTCTTGCAACTGGTCGACAGCATCGTGTATACACACTCTTTTTTGCTCGACCAGCATTCTGTGGGCTCTGAGAAGGTCTAAGACGCGGTAGTGAGGCAAAGAGAATTCTGAGCGAGGATCATGTCGTTGCGCTTTCTTTCGAGCAAAAACCGTCTTACACAACACCTGGTCTTGCTCTTATCATGTATGCCCCCACCTCATCTGCTTTACGTTTTCCATGCCCCCCTAGGCGCTCCATGCCATGCTACAAGTGATACGGCGGAGGTAACAGTCATGTATCTAGCTGTTCAATAGAGGGTACAGCAGCTCTTCAACTTGAGCAATTTTTCCTGTCTCTGGTGTTTTCTTACCTCGTCTCCTTATCGCCCAGACGGGGGGATATCGTAGCAGAACGGTGCTGAAGGGAATAACTTCCGAGACTTTTCAGGGCCGAAACAGATTCCCGAGCTTCGGCTCCTGGAAGAAGAGAGTCTGGAACCCTGTTTTCCTTTTCTTCGATCCCCCTTGACAAATCGTTCTCGCTTTCCCTCTCTTGGACCATCATCATCCGAATTCCTACTTCCCAGCCCTTCGCTTTCTCTCTTCTCGCCCGTCCAATCTCCGTCATGCGATCATCTTCCCTCGCACTTTCCCTCTCTCTTCTCTCAGCTCTCGTCTCGGCTGCTCCTGCGTTGACTGTTCGAGGATCCACCCCTACTACGATTGGATCTTTCGACGAAATGGATGAGATCCCCGACAACTGGGACAGCGCTTCACCCTACCTCATTGCTGAACCTGCCAACGGAAGAGCTTTGACGGGATCCAACACCTGGTTGCAGAAGAACCAGGCAGCCTCTTGCATCGCGTTCTGCCAGTCGGTATGTCCTTTTTGCTATCCGTTTTTGGGAGCCAGTTGATTAAAAAGAGTGTCCTCTCCTTGTTTCACATCGCTCCCGTCGTTCCTTATCTTCAAAATTGGTCTTCTATAGGGAGGATGGCCCATCGCCGGTCTCGAGTATATCAACGAGTGCTGGTAAGACCAAGAGAACACGTTTGTCTCAATAGCTGGCTGAGGTGCCGTCCACGCTCACCTGTTTCTCCATATCTCGATTGTATAGGTGCGGCGCCCAACTCTCGAACGGAGCAAGTCTCACCAGATATTCTTACAGCCCTGGACTATACTGCCCAACCAACCGAGATGCCCAAGAAAGAGATTCTCCTCAGTGTGGATCTGCTGGAGGGCTGTCAATTTTCTGTTCGTCCTTGCGTCCTTCTCTGACATGTCCCGAGGTTTCCTCCTTCTGATTCAAGCGGCCCAACTCCTCACGCCTCTCTCTGCCCAGACGATACCTCTGCTCTCAAGTCCGATCTCACTCCCATCGTGACAACCACAGCTCGATCAGGGGTCTGCCTCGCCGAGACCGGGTCAGGAAGTCAGCGACTCTTTCCCCAGGACTTCCTTTACGACAATGCGATGAGTTCGGACAAATGCATAGCTTACTGCTCGAGTAAGGGATACAAGCAAGCTGGAATCGAGTGAGTTTGTTGTAGCTCGTTCTTCGAAGACGTTATCACAAGCTGATTATGCAGTGATCTCGCCAAACAGGTACGCTCGGGAGTGTTGGTGTGGCTCGGGTGTTGACTTCAGCAAAGCTACTAAGTCTACAGCTTGCACCATGACCTGTCCTGGTAACCACTACGAGATGTGCGGAGGAGGAAACGTTAGTGGTTTCTCATCAGACCATCCTTCTGCCCACGCCCGAGAGTTCGCCAACACACGCAGCTACTAACATCGTCGCTCTTTCGTTCATATTGCGCTCAATATCTAGGCCATCACGGCTCACCAAATCTAGGATACCTCACCGCGTTGAGCTAGGCACACCACAACACGACCTTGCTGTGCCATACATGCTTTGGATATGAGTTTCATCTAAGTGAAACATTTGACCTGAAATCGTCTAATTTTCTTCCTTTGCTCTTCATAATGTACATACTCCTGCGATGCATCGTGTCGTCCGATCATTTATTGTCAAGAATGCTCTGTCCTCTCGTGTATCCAACCCCCCCCCCCCCCCCCCCTTCGCGTTCGCGTTCGCAGCCTCTTCAGTCTCAACTCTTAGGGTCATATGGTGCATGCCATGTGTATTTGATGTTTCTTGGTCGACGGTCTTGTACAAGAAACATCTGTGTCAGCTGGAGAGAACAGGAAATGAAGAAAAAGAAAGAAGCCGAATCAAATCAATTCCGCCTGCCAGCACTCTTTCCTCCCTCTTGCTCCCTCAACTCCTGACTTCTCGATGCTTCCTTAGCTCACATCACCACCAGAAACGACACGGTCCCATCACTTGCCACTCGAATATGTCGATCCGGCTATCGACATTTTTCTTCCTTCCTCTCTTCGCCCTCATCCACCTCATCCAAATCGTGACACTGCACCTTCTCGACCGCTTCACTTCACTTCGACACCGCTTAACTCTCGCTTCGGATGCCTTCACCTCTCTATCATCTCCGGGGATGACATCTTCAAAAACAAGAACAAAGACTCCAAAGCATGTAGCTGTCTTGATTGTTGGCCCAAAGACCCCGCAGCATTACAAAGGAAGGAAGACCAGGAGAGGGTCGAGAAGGAACTCTTTGAGGACCGACAGCGCAACCGACTCGAGGGAGAGGAGCGATGGTGAGGAGCTTGAGGTCACGGAGTGTCTGGTGGAATGCGTGATGAGGTGTGTTGAATGGGCAGGTGCAGAAGAGGGCGTCGAGTCGTTGACGATATTTGAAGATCATGGTATGTCGTCGCGTTGTTGCCCCTGAAATTGTCCCAGATCTGTTTGACAGGGAGACCTTACGGCTGAGAGTTTTTGCCTCATTCAGCTCGTCTGTCCGACATCTATCCCACTCTCCTTCAGCGTCTCACTAATTCCCCGCCATCGCCTCCAACCTCGACGCCCTCCTCTCCACCATTCAACTCCAGATTCATAGCCAATTCAGGAGCAACTCATGATACTCAAGCTGTGAGCAGGCGTAGACAATATCAAGCCCCAACTACCACCGTCACCACCGGCGAGATTGTTCAGCTGCCAGCGAAACTGCGACAAGCCGAGCAGGTGGGCTTTGAGAATGGACTCATCTCGATGAAAATCTGGCTACCGATTCCTGGTAGTGAACGGAGAGATGTGGATGACGATGGGATGTCATGGGAGGACTCGAGGATATCGACCACGCCAGAGAACAGGCGTGAACCCAGTGAGTGATCCTCAACTACAGCTTAAGTGCCTTTACCGATTTCTTTTCTGATATATATCATGTCGACCCACACAGAGAATGGAACCTGCAAACCCTCCATCAGTCTGAATCTCATGACTCCCAACGCATCTTTCCAACCGTTCGCCGATATCGCAAACGATCTCATGTTCTCTCAAAGACCAGACAAGCTTTCATGCAGTCTCTCCTCGATATCGACGCTGGACGTATCTTCATCCCAGCATCCTCCATGCCCTGAAAATATCACTGTCCCCCTCATAGACTCTATGTACCGAAGTGCGTTGTTATAACGAACATCCCCTTCCCAAACCTATCCAGCTGGCCGCCCAACTTTCAATCACTGACTCTCACCGATCTTTTTCTTCAAGAACGTGTACCCATAAATGATCCCGATCTTCTCATTATCCACGAGCTACTTCCCTTTCCTTTAAGTCTCACCAACGCCGACACTCCATTCATCTCCACATCTGCCTCTCCCCATTTACATACCTCTACCGGCCTGTTCAGCCTGATCAAGAACGTCTGCATCCGGATTTGGTTACCAACTACCACTCCCCCTTCGATCCGACTAGATGGGTTCCCCCCTTGGCTCTTAAGGGTGACTGAAATATAGTGGGTACATCGCAAAAGTTAGATGCATGATTTCGTTCATTCACATACTGATGCATCTTTGCTCGCGCTTAGTCAACCTCCACGACACCGATCGATGAGGATCATCCAGAGGCTTTGGCGTCGTTGGCTCCTTTTCACTTCCAAGCAAACTGGAAGTCGGAAGGGATGGTCAGAGGGATCGTCTAAGTTCGAACCGGTTCATCGCGAGACGTGGGTCGGTGGGATAAGAGCTTTTGGTGGAATGGAGCAGAGATTTGGCAGATGACTTATCCATGCTTTGATCGAGAGAATTCGACCTAGTGCTGAGTTGACATGATGAAATTGGATACCGTTTGTGTCTCACACTCTCAAGCGAGCAATTCGAAATTCCCGCCAACTTCCATTCTAACCTATCGTGCCGTCCCAGCGTCCGCGCATAGGCTGGGCCTGCAAGTCTTCATTCAATCAGATCAAAGAATAATTTCATACAAGCTCTCCGACCAGTATAGACTCGTCACAGCAAGGCCGTCTTTTTCGACCGAGAGCATGTTGGCCTGCCTCCGATGTGAGTTCCCTCCATATCCACCTTCACTAAACGAGTCGTGGACAGACACTGACGGCAGTTTAGTCTGGCCTATCGAATCCAACAGTCGCTGTCAGACATGGTCGCTCCTACAGTCCCCTAAGCCCTCCTCCAGCCCAACCCTTCTGCTCATCGCCGCGACCTCGGACAGGCCTCGCACTTTCTCGCCAACAAGGATCGCGCGTTTTTGGGGCCTCAGTAGCTCCACGGCTGAGCAAGGGCATCATATCGAACCCACTCCAAACATCTCAAAGCCAGTCAGGGTCAATTCTTGACCATCCTCACCGCTCTCCCTCTTCCTCCTCCCGTCAGCCCTCATGGGAGCCTCTTTTCGATCAGTTCATGCAGACATCTCCCAAGAACAGCGCTGCTACTATGGATGATCTCATCAAACTTGCTACAGGACTTGTCAAAGCTATAATCGACGATCCTTCTTCTCCGAACATCTCGATCGTTCAACAACCACTCATCGATCAACTCGTCCGTATCGGTCGACGGATCCTGGATAAACTCGTCCGGTTCAACAAGAACATGCCCACATCAGCTTACCCCCTCCCTCTCCTCATCCATCCACCCGAATTCATTCAAGCTCTTCGACCGATCCTTACCTCCATACGACAAGCGGCCGTCATTGAATACGACCAAGGCTTAGATCCAATCCCATCATTCATCTCGAGATCTCAGTCACTCAGTCCATCCGAACCGGTTTCCTCACATCTCAAGTACATCACTGGTCGTAAAAACCAAATCGAGCTTCTTGTCTCTCAGGTTCGGGCAGATCGTATACTCGGCAAGGTCTCCCGACGGGAGAGAAAGGATCCAGAAGGCTTTAGAGAGGTCTTTGAGGGCATGGGGGACAAACAGAGGCTGCTGATTCCCCTGATTGAGATCGTTCGCCTCATGGACGAGTTGGGCTGGAGAGAAGCTGGCTTTGAGGAGGTGAGCAGACTTGATCATAAGTTTACCAAACTTGATTCAAGTTACGGATTGACTTGCCCTAAATAAAATTGTTCGCGAACCGCAGCTCAAGGTCCTCATAGGCTTCGCCGTTTGGAGCATCGATTTGGAATACTCGACCGACTCCGTCGTTTTCCCTCATTCGCACCGCATAGACATGACAACCTTTCTGTCAATGTTATCACTACTCTATCGAAGGCAGGCCGATCCAGTTGCGCGGGATTCAGCTATTTCTACCATCCTCCAAGACCTTCACCGACGTCTCAATCCGCCGGGATCGATGACCGCTCAGAGGTCCGAAGAGGAGACGATCATGAGGAAGCAAATGAGCGAACAGCTTAGCTCGTGGACTGAAGCAAACCCTATCAGGTCGAGGTCTGAGAAGGGCTTGTATCAGTGGCCACTGGAGATGATGTTCGTCTTGAAGGATGACCCGGAGAATGTACGTGAGGCTTATAGAGGTTTAGGTAGGAAAATCAGAACCTTCGATGAGCTCACGGATATCGATATCGTGAGTGTTGATCAACAACCTTTCTTCAAGTTATTTATCCTTACGAGTGATCACGAACGCGACCTTGCTGATTTGTAATCAAGGCCCAAAGAATTTTCAGTGGCTACCGCGTCTTGTTTACCTCTCCCTTCCTCAACCGACCATCCATCTCGCCTACCAAAGTGGAAACCTTGACATTCTTCCGCTTTCTAGCTCGTTTCGACGATACCGTCGTTATCGACCCAATGAGGAACATCGACAGGAAGCAAATCCTTGACGTCATTCTTTCCTTAGTCCGAAAAGTCCTGAGCTCCTTCCAGTTCAAGTCAATGGGCGGGGTCAGTTATGTTGGGGATCGACAGACGGAGCAAGACGCGCGACGTCTGTGTCGAAGGGTTCACCGCGGATTAGAGATATTTTTGAAAGATGGGTGGAGAGAAGGGTTCAACGACCAAGCTCTGAACGTGGTAAGACGTAGATTGCTATGCGTCATTGCTCAAAGTCTGGATGGCGAGGAGCCGGTCAACACAGTGAAGTCGGATGAGTGGTGTAAGATGAACGCTCATCGAGTGAGTGATCGTATCGAGCCCGTCCATCCCCCAAACGTCGACTAAACTAAATCCTTGTTTCGACGGCATACGAACGAAACGGACGCATCAAGGCGAATTACCTCTTACCTCTTCTACATCCTATCCATCCGGCCAATCCGGCCGATCCAATCCCTTCCTCAGAAGATCTCCTCAAAACGATTGACATCGCACGGCACATCTACCCTCTACCTGCTCGAGACTCCCTCTGTCAATTGTTGTTCCATCACACCCATCGACTTCGCGCTCTAGAGTTCGAGTGTCATCTTCGTCTTACCATGTCATCGTATAGGACGTTTCAATCTCAGGTGGCGAAAGAATTGGAGGTGATCGAGAGATGGTTCGAAGTGAGATGTGGGACGAGTGGGTTAGAAGATCAAGAGTTCATCTGGTCATCGTTCATAGATCCCTTCGCTAGAGCAGGAAGAATGGACAGGGTCAAAGCCATCTGGGACAGGATGACGGCATCGACCGGATGTGGCGTTAGTGGGAGGACTGTGTCGCTTGTGAGTTTTTGTTTGCAACATCCAGCACGATCAAGGCTTACTATCTCTACATCAGATCCTTGACGCTTGCGGTCATGCAAATGACCCGGATTTAGCCGACACCGTTTGGTCGACCGTTCGACCTCTTCCTGCCGTTCTCGATTCAAACGCCTACGACTCTCGATTTGAATCCCTCCTTCGATTTTCCGACTTCTCCACCGTACTCTCGCTTCTTGGGGAGATGTTCGATAATGCTGGCGAACCAGCTGCACCAAATCCGACGTTCGATAACATCCTCACGCTTTACCGACGATCAGTCTGGGCGAGTCGGTGGAGAGAGAGTTGGGCGCCTTCGAAAGCGGAAGTCGATGGACTGGAGAGGTTACTAGAGGAAAGGTGGCCGGGGATTCTGAAGAAAGTCAAGGAGAGTTTGAGCCGGGGTGTTGTGAAGCTTCCCGCGCAGAGAGTAGAGAAGTCGAGGATGATTCGCAAGAGGTCGATGACTGATTTCGGTTCACGATCAAGATGACAAATTTCCATTGATGAGGTATAAAGTCGGTAGCAGAAAAGGCGAAAAAAAGGAAGAGAAAAATAACGAGTGGGCACGTGAAAGGACCTACGTCATTGATTCGTCAGAGGCCGGTTCCCTCGCGTTTCCCTTCAGGTCTCATCTCATTATCTTCCTCCCGACCTTCACTCTTCAACATGGATTCCAAAGCCCTTCAGTCCAAGCTGAAACGTGAGCTCCTCCCCAATTGCCAGACAGATCTACATACAAAGTCACGTCCATACAGACCTTGACCTTCCCCAAAAATGCCTTCCTTCCTCTCCCAGCATTCGCCGCTTCCCTCATATCCACCGACCCCACTACTCGAAACGCCACTCTCAACGCAAACCTCACTGACGATGTCAAGCTCACCACCGCTTTCGCCGCTGTTGAGGGAATCACCGCTGTAAAGGGCGTCCTCGAGTTCTTTGGGGCTCTCGAGGAGAATTCAGCCGTGAAAGATGTAGACTTCGATGATTCGTAAGTTTCTCTTCGCCATAGCACTCTACATCATTTCCTCTCGCCCATCTTTTAAAGAAATTACCTCCACATGATGCCACTCAACGTACAGGAACCAAACTCTCATCATTCACTCGACCCACACTTACGTCCTGCCCATTACCCGATTCATCCACCTCTCTGCTCCAACCTCGACTCGAGTCCATTTCGTTCAAGATGAGGGTTTCTCAGATGGCGATTCCGTCTTCTACGTCGATTCAATTGAACAGACTGGTGGATTGGGACAGTTGACCAAATTAGGGGGACTCTTGTCAGTGACGAGTCATTCGCCCATTCTTCTCTTTCCTGTCTTGACACTCATTTCTTCGTTGATATCGCCTCCCCTAGAACTGTGATGCTTCCAGAGAGTCTTGGACCTCTCATCGCAGTCATCGGGTCTCAACACCTCCACTTTGCCCAACGGATCTCCCACGCTCAACGACTTGTCGATACTCAACGCCCACCCTCGATCGTCTCAGCCGTCTCTCAGCCTCTCAGGACAGGGGAAATCCTCCTCGCCTTTGTGCTTGTCAGTGCGGTCGGAACTCTGATGGGTGTGTGGAACGCTTGGAGTCGGCTGATCGATGGAGCGATCAAGCCCATCAAGATCACCATCGAGTACGTCCCGCCGAGTATCCTGCCGATACATGGTGGCCAAAACTGATCTCTCAACTATTGGTTGGCACTCGAATTTGCAGTACGACTTCGCCCCACCCTACCATCAACTCATCTTCCGGCGGCCAATCGTCTCTTCCACAGAAACGACCTCACTCTCCTCGAGCTTCCTCTGCTCCATCCTTTTCAAACCCTCCAGCCAAACAAGCTCGAACTGAGCCTGATTACGAGGAGAATCCTCATCCAGGAGAGTCGTACGCTGCGGCGGTCAAGATGCCTGCTGAGGAGGCATCTCGTGAGGGGAAGGAGGTAAAAGACAAGCTGCCCGAGAGTGACAACGTCTCCAAAGCCGGACAGGAGAAGAGTGGGCAAACGTCTCAAGCGCAAGAGCAGGATGACGAGCAGCAACCAACTACTCGACACACACCGCTTCCCACACCCGCGTCTGAACTCGCTCAACCTTTTCCTCCCGCTCCGTCTTCCCTCAACGGCGTGTCGAACCTCAAAACGAAAGCCGACGAGGGGGTATCATCCCAGACCAACTCGGTAACGCTCGGAGACGTCCAAGAACAACCCAAAGCGGAGGTAACGTCTCAGCATCATCAAGAGGTTCACTCGGACGTTCCAGGATCTTCTTCGTATGCCAAGGTAGCAGAGAAGGGAGCACACGCCAAAGAGAGTGAGGTTGAGATGAAGAGGAGAGAGAAGGAAGAGGCGTCGGGAGCAGCGGCGAAGGAGGAGGGGAGGGGTGAAGTCTCGTCGCAGCAGCCCATCTCGGGGGAGCAGAGTCAGGATGGGGCGGGCGAAGAGGGAGCATCGCATCATATCGAGGTTCACTCGGACGTTCAGGGTGCGTTTAGCTATGCGGCAGTGGCGGAGAAGGGGGAGCACGCCAAGCAGAGTGAGATTTCGGCCTGATGGCATGGAACTCGGGGGTTGGAAGTCGGATTGTAAATGTTATGACTTGTATCTTTTGGAGCGGTTATGGTTCGCGAGTGACTGATAAACGAAGGAATGCGTGCTTATTGACTGAGTTGTTGGACTATGGGTTGGGGGACGTTGAGTACGTGGGTCGCCTGTGGACGGACGTCGGGGATCGCGTCGTGATTCTCTTGAATCCTCTCTCTCACAATCTCTGTCCCGATTCCTCTCCTCTGTCCCTCTCCCTCTCCCTTTACCCTCTCCCCTCTCCCCTCTCCCTCACCCCCACGATACTACCTCCCCCTCCTCTCGGATCCTCGATCCATGGTCCTCATCAACAAGAGACCAGTTCTCTTGACCAAACATGACCAAGAATTCATTACCATTCCATCATCACCCAACCATATCACGAAACCCCATGACAACTTAAAATCCAACATCAATCATCCCAATTCTCATCACAGCTCTCAATCAACCACCCACAACGAAATCCACAATCAAACCAAATCAGACGAAACCCGAGCGACAGCAATAGCCGAAGACAACCCTGCTCCTGCCCGTACCAGTTTGAACGGAGCACCACCAGCGACAAAGGATGTCGACCCACAAGTCTTTTATCTCGCCAAGACGGGTGAAATATTTCCTGATTACGAGTCAGTTTTCTTGCCGACCTCCGACTACTGATACCCAACGAGCTTCATCCCTGCTCCCTTCCCCTAGGAGCATCTCCTTGGTCGTCCGTTGGTGCTGACGTTTCCCTTCCTTTGCTCACGAATCAGATCTTATGCCTCTCGACTCAACTTTTACCATCAAAAAAGTATGTGAATCAATCAACCGTTCAGTCATCTCGACTTCCCCCCCCCCCCCCCCTTTCCCTGTCCCTTGTTCTCTTCTTGGTTCCGTGCTAGAAGCTGGACCCCTCTTGACTCGCGCTCATTCCCTCGCCCGTCCGATCTCTTCCTACCTCCCTATCCCAAAGTCTTCACCTGCGAAGTCACTCATCGATCAGGGCTCAACTTTTTCAAAGCTCAAGAGTCGGAGAAACGCGAGGCCAACACGTTACATTCCAGGTTCCCTGAAGCATTAAAGACCCCCGTCTTGTTATCCGTTCAGTATCGTGAGTCGTTTATCACCGCCCGTTGTCATCCAACGAACCTGATGATGGATAGCCCACGACTTGAGCCCTGTCCCCATGATACTCTCAATGATGACGCGTCTTGCCTGAACTCGCGTGGGAAGACATTCAAAGACTGATGCGTGTCCAATTTGGATCATTTGGTCGTCAATCAACAGTTCTGATGAACAGGCTAGATACGCTCGTAGATGCTTGCCATGATCGGTTCTCGAATCGATTCTTCGTTGGAGAGAGTGAGTCGTCGAGACTTATCATTAATCTCCCTTCGGCGATCAAGTCTTTCCCTCCTTGGTTCGTGCTGACTCGAGCAACGGCTTCGGCTCACAAAACGAACAGAGGTTTTTGTAGACGTTCAAGGCGTCAAGTGAGTTCTCCCCCCTTTTCAGATGAGAAACAACGTTTTTAAGACCCCTTCTCATGTTTCTGTCTCTATCACACACACAACTCGTTGCTCGATTAGGTACTACGCTCGAATCGCGAGGATCTTCCCGCCTCGAAGGCCATCTCCACCCGCTTCTCCCTCATCGACTAGCTCTCTCACTCCGCCTCCTCGGGAACCTACCGCACCACACTTACTCGTCACAGATCTCATGATTCCTCAGGACCAAGCCGATCAGATGGATGATCCTAGGGCTTACTATTACAGCGTCCAACTCATCGAGGCGAACGGTACGAGTGACGAGAGGTTCAGTGATAGTTACATGGAAGTTACTGAAACGGTCCTTAGGTGAGTTCTCTCTTCCTCTCTAAATCTCAATCGATTGGGATTTGTCCAAACGTATATCTTGCCGTGAAATCTCGTCACTCGATCAAACAAATCGTCTGATTTTGTCAACTGCCTCGTGGCCACCTTGAACATGACTCCTCTAGCCGAGATCGTGTAGCCTTCTCAAAGACCATCATCAAAAAGTTCCTCAAAGAGTGCGTCGATCGAGAAGGCAAAGCTATCACCGCACCTTGGATCGTGAAGGAAGCTATCGCAAAGGCATATGGCGTCCCGACGGAACCTACAGAGGAGAGGAGGGCTGCGATCGAGGCGGCACAGGGAATTTCAGGGAGGAGAAAGAGGGGAAGAGGAGATGAAGATGGAGTGGGAGAGTTTGCGAGTGGGGATTTCAAGAGGAAAAGATCAGGTGAGTACGAATTGAAGAGAATGATGGTGCTAGAAAGAGGTCGAGAGGCCTGGGAACCACCGAACATTGATTGGGGGAAGGGACTAGAGAGAGAAACCCCTCAGGAGAGCTGACGCGTCCGTAAATGCTCTCGTTCTTTGACAGAGAATGGATCCGAAACTCCAATGGTAGTCAGGAAGAAACCAGTCAAGTATCCAGCCGAGGGTAAGTCCTCTTGCTTCGGTGAATGTTTTGTTCTCCCCTCGAACGACTACTAAAGAATCAAGGGGTCTTTTTCGAAAACACCTCGTTCCATCAGATCTGCTTTGTGACCTCTCGAGTAGAGAAAAAGCCGCTGGAAAGCCACTGACCCGACCGAAATTCAGTAGGGATTTACCGTTTGGTGAATCCTTTGAGACCTTCCTCATGACTTGGTCATGCCTCAACAGCTTAGGGTTAGTCAAGAGTATATAAAGAAGAAGCAGAAGGGAAAGGAGAAGAAGGGAATTCGAGAGGGGGATTTTTTTCCCCTTCGTTTCCTCCCCTTCTCCCTCCCCTTCTCCCTCCCCTTCTCCCTCCCCTTCTCCCTCCCCTTCTCCCAACTAAAAAAAAGAACCGATCCCTTCGATCTGCTGACCGGATCTAATCGTCTCGCTCGGAATTCGTACCTCTTTGCTCTGTTTTATTCAAATTCTCTCTCTCCCTCCCTTTTCTTCCGTCCGACAGGAAAGCATTGTTGCTCTCGCCCTTCTCAATTGATGACTACGAATCCGCTATCAACCACACTGCAATCGAACCCCCTCATCCGCTCATCGTCGAAATTCACTCTGCCCTCATCAACATCATCATCAGGGATCCACTGGGCGCTCGACCTTTGTCAACTTACGGAGGAGGATCGAACGGAAGAGAGGATAGGAGTGGAAGTGAATTGAGTTGGATCGGAAAGGAAGGATTGAGCGAGGAGAGATTGTTGGAGGCTGGAAGAGCGATCTCTCATGGTTGGGTCGGAGCGGGAACGCTCAAGGCGAAAGATGGAAGGAAGGGTTGGGAGAACGCTTTGATTGGTGTTCTGGTTGATGTAAGTAGGAGTCTCCGGGGGAACAAAAGAAGAAAGGAACAAAAAGAGAAGAAGAAGAGACTCTCCTCTGCTGAGGGCATCTCGGAGTGGGGGGTTTTTTTTTCTTTCTTTTGCTGAATTTTTGTTTCCCCTTCGCTCTCTTCTTTTTCTTTTCTTTGTTCTCTCTCCCGTTTCCACAACTTTCCCTCCTCGATTCTCACCCATCCCATCCGTTGCCACAGCGAGCGACGACCCAATCTCTCCCTCACCAACTCGACTACCTCTCTCACCTCCTCTTTACCGACGAAGAAGACGAAGACGCCAATCCAACTTGGGTCACTTCCGCAACAGTCGATTTGGACGACGCTTTTCGACCAACACCTGCATCGGAACGATATCCCTCACTTTCACCCGCTTCAAAATTAGAGATCATCTCATTCTTGTGCGAACTCGCCGTACAGACAAAACAGGCAAAGGATGCGATGGACGATAGTATGAGCGATCTGACTAACGTCAGAAAAGATTTGTTGGATGTTAGGAGGGATAGGAAGAAACTGTTAGTACATATCCCGAGTCTGGGGATTATCTCGGTAACGAGAGAAGGCCGTTTCTCCTTTTTTTTTGTATTTTTTTTTTGTATCGCCGTCCCCCATCTCGTGTGTAACCTCATTGTCCGGTTTCTCCTCCCCCCCTCTACTCGACTCTTTTCTCTCACTACATAGGGCCGAAGAACGACTCGCTCTCGATGGCCCAGTCGACAAGGCAGCTTTGGCGAAACTTCACGCAGGTCTTGACGGAGACGATAACGTTAGCATGGATGATGCGACATCAGAGCGACCAGATGATGCAGCATCCGAACATCCCATCGATGACGATCGATCCGAAACAGCCTCAACAACTTCCCATGATGTGTCCAATGGCAACAACCATGGTAAAGGATCGTCAGCAGTAGCAGCATCTTCCTCATCCTCACTCGCTAGGGGACCATCACATCGTCGACAAGCTCTTCGACAACAGCAACTCATCAAAGAAGCCGAAGCCAACATGAAGGCTCAAGAATTGGAAGCCAAAGTGGCGAGCTCGAAGGAGGAGAGGGAAGAGAGAGCTGAGAGGAAAAGGATCGAAAGTGAAGATGCCAAATTGGCGGCTCAGGAGGAGGCATTGGACAGAGATTTCAGGAGACACATTCATTTCGCTAGGTAAGTTTTTCTTACCTTAACCCCCCCACCCCCTCCCCTCTGGTTTTCTTTTTCTTCTTCCTTTCTTCCCTTCTTCCCTCTTATCCAAGATCTCGAGATACAAACGACTTTTAGGAGTCGAATGTTTCTTATCGTCAAAAACAAGAACGTCAACTTACTTTGGGAGTGGGTGTGGGGGGTGGGAATTTATCTTCTGTTTTTTTTTTTTATCCCCTCGATCAGATCAAAACCTTTAGGCTTGGATCGATTCTGTAACCGAATCTGGTGGTTCGATGGAATGGGTTCACTCTTTCTCCCTCTCATACCTGATTCAATTATCTCATCAATCAATTCCTCTTCCAATACCATAACCAATTCATCAACTTCATCTTCATCCGTTACTACCACCAACAACACCACCACCACCACCGCTACCAATAATAATAACAACAACAACAACAACAATCACCATAACTCGAACAACTCCCATCATCAACATCATCCCACGACGGATCATTCTCAAATGATGACGACGACTTCTTACTCGACAGGTAGGATTTATATCCAAGGTGCCATGAAATCTGAATGCATCATGATTGGGAGTCGAGTTGGCGTCGAAGAGGGTGAGATTGAAGAGAGAAGGGAAAAAGAAGATGGTGGATTGGAAGAAGGTGAATGGGGTATTTATT